>MU275336.1:0-60099 GCA_022160315.1 Panus rudis PR-1116 ss-1
CAGTAAGCGCCGGAAAACACACCGTGAGAACACGACCTTGGTTGTCCAAACCACAGTGTACGACTCAGGATTTTTCAACGATAACGGACGTCATACCTTAGACCGCACAGTCGTATTTGCAAGGAGTGTATTAGTGGATGACGGTTTGAATAGCTCGGAGTATTTCAAGATATCTTGTCGGCTTATCGGAATTAGTTTTTGTCAAAGGTGAGCGTTTTGGACACCATGTCGTATGTGAGCTCATGTTACGATGACGACGTCCATCATGGCGTATTGTCCGAATAGGCTGTGGTTTGGCTATCAAAAGTCCAAATGACTACGATCTGTCGACTTCACGCTTTGTTGCACAAGTACTGAACTCTCCGCTGCAAATATGTCATTGCGTATGGAGAAGGTAATGCTATCTTGGCTTGCCCAACCTTCAATCACTCCTGAATTGGACCCGGGTACCTTTATCACAAACGTTCCTTTGTATCAGTCTATCTACTGACATAGTCAATGCACGTATGAAGCTCTGGAAGACAAGAAATGACAAGGCAGTGATGGTTCGTAGTCCATCCTGTCATCCATTCCTACCTCGTTGGCTCTCTACCGCATCATAACAAAGCTCCGTAATCTGCAGACATCTCTGGTCTCACGCTGTTTAACGTATGCGACAGCTAACTGCCCTCAATCATGCCGACGTTCCCACCATCCGACATGGGTACCAAAATAGAAGGCACATTAGTAGGTCTTCGAAGTCCAGAGCGCAGAGGCCTTCTTGTACCAACCGAAGTTCTCTCTGTGCCGCAGACCATGGTCGACTGGAATTCTTCTCAAGAACTCAAGAAAGAGCAAGGTAAGTACTCCCCAAATCGAGCCATGGCTGGATTCTTACAGAGTACTTCAGAGGCCTTCATAGGTCTCATCCACGTTGCCGCCGGTCTGTACCTGTAAGTTATGGAATTCAACTTCTATTCTGTCTACGAGGTCGCTCAATCTGATCAGATGGGAATTCCTTTTATCTGCGGATGTCGAATTGGCCATAATCACTCGCAAGAGAACTTATAAGTGGCCCATTGTCAGTGAAATTCTGAAACAATATTGGACTTATACTAACGTATTCAGATATTCTATATTTTCAATCGCTATTCGATGCTACTCCTTATAATCTTGGTGTGAGACTATGTGTTCCTTTATCGTCTTGTGACGCGTGCAACGCTAACTTTCGTTGGATGATGTAGGTTGTTTGGCATGGACAATACGATGTAAGGATGTCTTCATCTTCTACATTGCTGTATGGGAGAATTTGAGTATAACTGTATAAGCAGCCCTACTGGAATTGATTGTCTAGCTATCAGAACGGCGATTGAGGTACGTCGTCCTATAGCCTGACATAGACGCATGACACCACATGTAATCTCGTGGTGTAGGTTTGCTTCTATCTATCCCTAGTATTATCAAGCGTCAACCTGGCTATACGAACGTAGGTTCTTCTATATCGCACTGTCTGTCATGTGCCTCTACGAGACATTCAATCGAATTAGGATCGCAATCTGGTCTGTCGACCGATACATCATGCTCATTCTGACCATTCTCGTGCTTGGTGAAGTTGGAATAATAGCCGCAAGTGCGATATTCAGTACGATTTCTTCATTGTCCCTCGCTCACTTCACCTGAAAGTACGAGTTCCGCGAGGCTCTGTACCTGGACATGGCTGTAATCCAATTGAGATTCCGTCCAAGCTAGCTGCCGCGATGCACATCTACCCGATGGGATTCGACATTATCGTTTTCGCCCTAGCTGCATGGAAATTGAGAATCTACGAGGCCACTTCACGTTCCAAACTCGCAGTGGTCTTCTTCCGAGACGGCCTATTTTACATAGCCGTGACGTAGGTCTCATAAGTTCATTGAGCTGAAGATATCTAATGCGCTTCCCTAGGCTCCTGGTCAATATCTTTGTGGCCGTCTTCGAGATTCTGAACCTCAACCCTTTGATGGATTCTATCTTCAATATCCCTGCGGTTATGGCTATGACTGTACGTAGAGTACCCCTCGTACGCTTCCACTCCTTGAGTGAGCACTACATCACAGATTGCAGCCACACGCGTAGTTCGTAACTTACAGGTCCAAGCAAGAAAGTCGCACATACGCGTCTCGTAGGTTATCCTTTGCCACTTGATACTTCGAGACTGATATTTTTCATGTGCCGTGCAGTGGTCCAGATCGACCAATCACGGATATAAACATCTCGGATATGCAGGACAACAATAATAGGCTGGACATGACGATTCGGGTAGCCTGATGACATGCTCATGCCAATGTTTTGTTGTGAGGTCCACTCAGGCCCTTGGACCATTGGTCTGAAAAACCCCAAAGTGATCTTAAGCGCTCACGAGAGTGCTTAATGCCATAATGCCGGATCTGCCTTGACAGGGATCGTGAGAAAAGAGTTCGATCCTTGTGAGCAGCCTGGCAAGCCGTTCCCAAGTGAACCATCGTGTCTCACAACTGCCTCAATGGGGTGGTTTGCTCCGAGGAGCACATCATAAGGCCGGTTCGTCTATAAGCGCCTGTCCTACTTTTCAGACACAGTGCAGGACGGTCGGCTTGCAACTGGACTTTGAAGTGTGAGTTGCATTTGAGCTTTACGAATTTTCCGATATGTTTGCTACGATAACCTCCACAAAAAGCCACTTTATCTTACCTATCATCCCCTCATATTTGTCCACCCCTGCGCCATGCGATCGCGATTTGTTGGTAACAGGAGACAAATCCTCCGACAAATAATATTTCGACTAGACAGCGGTACTAAATAGCTATGTACTACAATGGTATGTATATGACAGTCCACATCAAAGGTTCGTAAGCTAAAGTCCAATGTACAAAAGAGCGGCGGTGATGCAGTCGGGGGGTTGGAGCCCGAGTGTAAAGGGTCCCCACGAAGAGGAGTGATATGAAGACAAGTATTAAATGAGTAGGGGGCAAGAGAGGGGAATGACCGGGGTGATATCCGAAGAGGAAAGGAAGTTATTGGTCCGAGGGAGAAAGAGCGTCGTACTTTGGGCATAGCTCCTTCCAGGCAGCTGCAAGCGGATCGTCAGGGCGTTCGGTACAGTGTGAGGAGTTGCAAGATGTGGGACTCACAAGGCACAGAGACTTCGGAGGAAGTCTTGTTGATTGCTTCTGCAAAGACCACAGCAAACCCGTTTACAAGATGATCGTCAATATGACAATGAAGGAACCATGGACCGGAGTTATCGGCCTTCGAAGCCAAAGTCAGTATAACAGTAACCTCAGTTGCAAATCGAAAGTCTACAGACCACGAAACGGATAGTAACATTGTCGCCGGCCACTCCTGAGTTAACGACATCGCGTTTGATAGGATTGAGGTAGTTGTACGTCGAACTCCCTGCGCTTCGGATAACATGGAAGCTATGCTGTATAACATGTCACGTGACGATCAGTATCGTAGTTGAGGATTCGAAGAGACAGAAGTAAAGCGTACACCGTGAAGATGGAGAGGATGCGGCCCTCCGACAACACCCGCAGGCATTGTCAATTCGACAACGGCATTGGAAGGAAGACTAATAACACTTCCATCCGGCAAGAGGTCATGAGCCGTACGCTTCCCGCTCAAAATCTGCAAGAGGACCGGAACCGATGGCGGGGTATAGGAGACGCCGTCAACTGTGAAGTGCTGTTTGACCTATATGTTCGGCAAGCTTTGTTAGTCTGCTCGGTTCTGAAGATGATTCTTCCGAACCGGAGATACTCACAAAGTCATATCCGAGCAACAGGTTATGTGTCACGAAGTCCTGACCGGGGAGAGGCAGAGGGAAGCCAGGCTTCGCCAGGAATCAGCAAACGTGAACAGACATCAGGAAATGAGGGAGTACACATACCACAATGGACGGTATCAAGGGGTGAAGGTCGACTTCGCGAAGGGGTCTTTTACTTTGCACGTCAGGAGTAGTAGGCTCCGCTTCCGGTGCCCCCGCGTATCGTAAAATGGCAGAGTTGATTCCTCCTTTGAACGTAGTGTTACCTACATTGGGCATGGCACGAATCCAGTAATTTGACACAGGCTGGTTGGCCTCGAGCTAATCAAGCATTGGATGTGTTGTGAATACCCTAACAGTGAGGCTGATGACAGTGGGACCTACCACAAACGAGTACCGCTGCCCAGCGAATATCTGAAGAGAATCAACTTTCACGGGTAGAGTGCTAGTACCATCTGCTTCAATGATAGTCAACGCGTGACTATGGATAGAGAAAATATAGTTGGCGTCGCAGGATATCGAGACCAGCCTGAAACGGTATCTTTGGATAACATTTGGATAAGCTCGAGCGTGTTCATTGGGAATATGTGTCCTACCGTTTGCCACGTTGGACTGTGATCACCGCCAGTGCAGCGTCAGCAGGGCCAGAAGAGGATCTCCCCAGGCCGTTAATGAGCGTCGAATCGGGGACTCTACATGAACGATTGAGCAAGTACAAATGAATTTCGATGAAACTTCCGCTCACGGTAGGCCGGTAGTCTTTCTGGACAACGTGTGGTACCAATCTCCAACGGTCAGGACGGTACTCTCTTTTGGCGTGTTCTCAATGAGTTGCTGAAAACTTGTTTGTATGACGATAAACGTACCATCATCAATGTCATACAATGCTCGATGAGGATCCAGCGGGTCGTAGATGACCATTGGCCCTCGGAGCCCATCACAGTACTGGGTAGACAGATGGCTATGATACCAGAACGTTCCTGACACAACTTGTAAGCCCGGCGGAAAGGGAATTGTGCAAGAAGATATATCATACCAGCCTGGTCATTGACATTAAATTTGTAGAGGAAAGATTCGCCGGATGTGATTGGACATTGAGTGACAGACGTCACACCGTCCGCCCAATTAGACCGCCGTTGATCAATTCCATGCCAGTGCTACGCCTGCTGAGAATACGCTTCCGGGAAGATGTGAACGTGTCACCTACTATGGAAGTCGATTTGAACATATCAGCATTCGTCAAGTCATCGTGAACGTTGATTTCCAGGTCACCACCCTACATGTCATATTATGATGATGATGAGCATCGCAGTGGAACGCGGACCAAATTTAGGACCTCACCTTTTGCCCCACTATGAGGGGACCAGGGAAGGTCCCGCCAGCAAGAACTGCAGGACGAGAAAACCCGTCTGGTGCAATGTCGGCATTGATAATATGAAGGTCGGCGATGGGACCAATTGCTGCATGGGCGTGTTGCAGCGAAAGAAGAAAAGTGAAGCTGAAGATCAAAGGGAAAACGCCAGTAAAGACTGAAGACATGGCTGCCACGACACAGCCAAGTTGAACCAACCCCTCGACCGACGAAGAAGGACGAAAAGGGGGGAGAAGGTGGAGGCAAGTAAGATGTTTGAGGAGAAGTTTAAATACATGTTCGCGAACCGCGTGTACGTTAAGTATGTCCGCTCAAACCCTGTGTAGGGCTTAAATCCCGCCGCTCGTATTCGCTTCTTTCGATCGACTCCCGCTCTTCTAGCGGCTAGGCTTGGCGTGGCCAGCGCGAGAGCATCAGCACACCTATCTGGGCAACACAGAACACATTTGCGTATTGATACAAGTAAGAGCTTGAAGTGCAGTATGTAACCGTTTGGTAACCGTAGGTTCAATCTCATAGCGTAGAGCAGCGTGGAGCATCCTGGAGGTCCCTGAGACACCATCAGGATATCATTCCGTCTTCTTGCTTTTCGTCGTGTTTCTGACATTGCCGAGAGCCGTACGCTGCCGTACGGGAATGAGTTGCAGGCCAAAGTTCTGAGAGGCGACTGTACGCGTTCTCTCTGTTTTCTTCCTTGTGAAGCTATTCTAGACCACGCGTAGGGACGCAGTGCATAGAAAGCACTGCATATTCAGACACGGTATCGTCGTGGCTCGGCGTCGATTCCCGTCGAAGGCAGTACGTGACACTACGCGGTGGAATGTAAGCGTGGAACTTGGCGCATCGTAACCTGGACCAAGGCAGCGCCGACCCAGTAGTGCGGTCTGGAAACAATCGTATTAGAAGTTGCAAGAAGCAAACTCCCACTTGAGTAGAAGGTCGTGCAGTACGGACGTTGAACGTTGAACGAGGACAACGTCGACGGCGGACGAGTAGCACCAAAATCCAACCGGCATCTGCCGGATTTATTTGGGTGTCCCGATTTGGCCGCGAAAAGGAAGAAGGTGAACGCGTACTAGTTGACTAGTTGTACTGGCACGTCGACGTCCGACGTCGAGATGATTGACGGTCAACATCTCATGATCAGAACTTCTCAACCTACAGGCTCAGGCTGTGACTGAGTACTCAGTACTCAGTCCTCATTCGAATGTACGTTCCATTCTCGACGCCGCCGTATACGTGGTCGTACTACTAATAAGTCTACTTATGTGCAGGGACGAGATGAAGGTAACGTATAACTGGCAGGGGGTCGTTATCCTCACGATATGCGGAGCAGGCTGGGCACATCTTTCGCAAAAGGTTTCTACCTACTGGACATAAGCTCACGCAAGGAACCGATACCTTCAGTCCGCGGTTCTCATGACAATATGAAAGTAGCACAATCGAGACAGGTCTCGCTCGAGACTAAGACTACCACCGGCCGCCATCTCAACTTGGAGAAAGCTCGCAACCCATTCATCAACCGGCTGACTTTGTGCGACGCACCTTTGGTATTCAGATCGCTACTGTACGCCACTCCACCTTGTGTGGCGCATCAGGCCTTCAGGCATCAAGCTCAACTCACGTCTGATTGTCTCGCCAATGTATTCAAGTTGTCCCTGATCGTAAGTAATCCTGTTGTCAGCTGTTGTCAGACACCTACAACGTCGCCTACTAGAACCGAGATATGGCGTTGTTGGCTATCAAGCAACCCTCAACTTGAAGCTCATGATTGACGCTTCCGTCGACCGTACAGCAATCTTGTTGCATCGTCAGGCCCTCGGATCCCGAACCTCAGGGACTAGCGGCGACTCAGTTAATGCTCATCAATGCGGCGGTGATCAAACAAGCTTATGCTATGTATCTCCTGACTGGGAAGTTCGTAAGTGATTTTGTTTGTAGTGGAAGTTATAACTCCCTCCGCGTCAGTAAACATACGACCACTGCGAGAACAACGTCAAAACCAAAAGATAGCTCTATCTGATCCAGACAGGCTATACCATGGTACTCGTCGGTGATCCTCCAAGACATAGATAAGGGCGAAGTTCTAAAGACTTGCAAGGATGTGAGTTTCGGAAGTGAATTTGTAGTGTGACCGTGCAGATGCCATATATTCTGGTTGGCTTTTTATCCCCATTCCGATCGCAACACCAGTCGCAAACGGTTGTGAAATAGGGAGTCGCAAGAATGTTACGCGACAAAGTCACGTGGTGTGAATAGCGTGAGACCTATTCCGTCCGCCCGATCGCGTCGGGTCGTTCAGACGCGCGCCGACGTCGAACGTTCAACGTTTTTCTCAACGATCTCAACGTTCCTCTCAAGCACTTTTCTCGTTTATTTGAAAGAAGTTTCATCGCATGCCGATTCACTCTTGTTGGTGCATTGGTCACCGGTCATTGCAGCTGGTAACACGCTTCCCTTCTACCAGACCTCTCGGTTGCATGAGAAAGGCCTCCGTGGCTTCGTACCCTTCAGAAGACCCTCACGTCGAAAGATCATCCGCTCCAGGACGTTGCTCTGAAGGCGAGGATTGACTTGCAGCAGGGTTACGTGTTCCGAACTTCTTCGCGTCCGCACTCCACCTCTGACCACGCTATCGACAACTTCATCTGCAACCACCTTCGATTGGGATTTAATTACTTACATGCGTTTCGTGGCTCTCCTCGAATCCTCGACGGCGTACGCTCGTTAAACATGACTTGAAGGTTGATCGATTCGATGGTCTTCGGGTTCGTCGTGATGTATATATCTTCTTTGATATTCCTGGGATGTATACCATGTCACCCGACGACTGTTGCGGACTAGTGCGCGTATGATCAAGGCCGCGCATGGTGCATGGGGTGTCAGGATATCTGGGTTGCTCAGGGCGTGCATGTACTCTCGCAAGGTAGGTGGGGCGCACTGAAAGCAACGTCTCAGCATCGAAGGTCGTATCCATCAGGAGATATCAGTCCTCAAGGTGGGTTTGTAAGATATTTCTGCTTATAGTCGTCTCTGGGCCAGTTGATGCGTAGACCCCTCTTCAAGTTCCTCCACTATCTGCTACAGCCGTAAGCACCGATTTAATTCCATTCTGAAACGATTCCTTTCTGATTCAACATCGTCCAGAGCAGCCTAGTATGTAGTCGTATGATGCGTTGACGTCATATTACAATTGACCGTTTGGCTGTCTGCATTGCTTGGTCTCAGGTCTCAACGGTCCCACTCGGGAAGTCCTGTGGGTCATGGTACACTATCCGTCTTTTATGTGGGTACCCGGGTGTCGCGCGAGATGTCAGCAGAGGCAACTTTGTAGTAGGACAAATCTGTCCGTGCTAGTATAAATACTAGGTGCAAACGCGGTATCATGGTACATTCATCCACAGCAAAACATTGCATCGCAGATGTCCTCAAGACTCCCAACTCGTCGCATTGGTGATACCCCTGTACCCGCCATTGGCTATGGCGCCATGGGCATTGCTGCTTTCTATGGTCCAGTCAAGCCGGACGAAGAACGTCTCAAGGTAAACTTCATTTGCATGGCAATAGGGGTCCTCATTGATCATGACATTTACAGTTCTTGGACGAGCTCTATGCGTTGGGCGGGACCTTCTGGGACACCGCAGACGTATATGGAGATAGCGAGGATCTCATTGGCAAATGGTAAAAGCGCTCCGTTTGTCAGAATGACCGTTTTTTGAGTTGATCGTTGCACAGGTTCAAGAAGACCGGAAAGCGCGATGATATCTTCCTAGCAACAAAATTTGGCTCCGTTGGGAGTCCGAAGGACAGGACGTTTCGTGGAGACCCTGAGTATGTCCATGAGGCATTCAATAGGTCTGCCAGCAGACTCGGCGTGGATAAGATTGATTTGTACTACCTTCATCGTCCTGACCCAAAGACTCCTATCGAGGTACGCATACTCTACACGACCGAAGTTGGAAAAGCGATGCTATATTACAATGCTTATCTCAACGATTGCAGTTAACAGTCGGTGCGATGGCTGAGCTCGTACAGTGAGCATTCCTTATCGAATGTGCAGGGGAGTGTCCCGATTCTGACCTTAATTTCTTCCCAGAGCCGGCAAGGTCAGGTATCTTGGTCTTTCCGAATGCTCTCTCGACACTCTTCGACGGGCGCACGCCGTACACCCTATCACCGCACTCCAAGTGGAGTACTCTCCATTTACTCTCGATATCGAAGATGAGAAAATCGGGCTCTTGAAGGCAGCTCGAGAATTGGGCATCACTATCATAGCTTACTCGCCCTTAGGACGTGGGATGCTCACGGGTCGCTACGTACGTTTCAATTTGCCTCCGATGGTACCCTTAATCTTACTCTTTAATGTGTAGAGATCCCCTGATGATTTTGAGGAGGGCGACTTCCGTCGCGCCGTTCCTCGATACTCCAAAGAGAACTTCCCCCATATTCTCAGACTCGTCGACGGGCTCAAAGCTATCGGCGAGCGACACAATGCCACAGCCGGTCAAGTGGCTATAGCGTGGATCCTTGCCCAAGGGGAGGATGTCATACCTATCCCCGGAACAACTAAAGTCGAGGTACGGCCTTCGTTGATCATGTATAAGGCCCAATCTTGAACTGACGATGACTCTGTTCCCTAGAATCTGAAAGAGAATCTCGGCGCATTGGATGTAAAGTTGACCCCGGAAGAGGTTCAGGAAATTCGAGAGATTGCTGACAAGGCTGGAGCCAGTCAAGGCGACAGGTACCCTCCTGCGTTGATGAAGGTTTTGTATGGGAATACGCCTTCGTTGGAGAAGTGAGAGCAGCCGAAGGTTTCGCACTATTTCAAACCTTATAAGCCAAGCAGATAAGAAGCTCGAATTTGGCAAGGTCAGGCTTCATGTAATTTGAATGGATTATTCGACCTGTACGAAACTGGTGGTTCAAGGTAGGTTTTTGGTATCAGTCTACAAGCAGTACGCGAGATGTTCTCAGCGACTCTCATGCATGACGCGCACTCGGTTAAGAAATTGGACTTACCAGTCGAACAGACTACAGAGCACTGTCGGAAAGAAGTTATGTGGAGTGCATAACTGCATACTCAACTTGAATGAACATAGTTCAACTAATTCTCTCGTATCACGTCAGACAGACAAAGAGACGAGGAGGTAATAGGAGGTAATTGCGAGCGTAGCGAGCATTCACCGGCTATAGGGGTGAAGTTTGTTCGTACAAATGTACGGCGCAATTCACGAAAATTAGCTGAAATATTCAATTCTTCTATAACTCGAGCATCTCTCGATGAATTTCAACCAACCAAGTTTCATATACAGTATATCTGAACTATTTTCTTGAAATGATAAAATCAGTGTGATAGGTGCAGGTTTGGGTGAGTTACGTCTCTTCCAGTCCGACTGAGCGACGAGGTCTCAACCAATTGAACCGCGCCACTTGACGCGTCCACAGCACGTGACATGTTAGGGCATCGTCTCAGGCTCTCAGCAACGGTTCATCTCAGGTGTTTGTCTGTGCCTTGAAATTGCTTACACCATACAAAGTACTGCTAAAACCCCTCGGACGAAGCATGGTGTGGCAAAGGGGACCGAAGCGAGCCCCTCGTCCTGACGGAAGATGTTATTGACTTATGTCACCTGCCGCTGGGAGGCTGCGCACCACGTGACCTGAGCTACACGTCTCGTTTGATCCTCTTCAAGACCCATTGCCAATAGATGCATTGAAAGAGGCTCAGACGTTTCGTAATATCTGGCTGTACCGGTACCCTAAGATCTCATGCTGGTAAGTAGTTGCCCATGCGGATTCAACTTGAAGTTGCCGAGTCAATGTTAAATCCGACTAGACTCGGCATATATCAATCTAGTGCGGCGATCGAGCTCTCTTGCACTCTTAGCTTGTGCCGAATGCCTTGGTCTACACGTCAAGCTGTGTGCCGACTTCTGTAAAGGTGAAGTGTGCAATTGACTTTGAAGCATTGCATGCAGTGCAGTGACGACACTTTCACTTTGATTCGGTACCAAACCTCCTTCGAGCGCAATGAATTCGCAGGTGCTACCTCCGAATCGGGGTTTCCGCCGAGATGACGGTGCGTTCTGTATGGTTGTCTTCATGGAATCCGACAGAATAGCGTGGGATTCCCCATTGATATATAAACCAGGAACACCATTCGAACTCGGTATACAGTGAACGATCCCAGTCGTACAAGCACGGTACCTCCTCTCATACAATGTCCCCAAAGCTTCCGACACGCAAGATCGGTGATACCCCTGTGAATGCCATTGGATATGGCGCAATGGGACTGTCCGTTGCTTATGGCCCGGCCAAGCCAGATGCAGAGCGTCTCAAGGTAATTGTTTGAGTTCCAGTACTCTCAGGCTTCGGTACTGATTCACTTCCTTGTGCTCAGTTTCTCGACGAACTATTCGCGTTGGGAGTGACGTTCTGGGATACTGCCGATGTATATGGAGATTGTGAGGATTT
The DNA here is from genome assembly GCA_022160315.1 of Panus rudis PR-1116 ss-1. Taxonomy (NCBI): domain Eukaryota; kingdom Fungi; phylum Basidiomycota; class Agaricomycetes; order Polyporales; family Panaceae; genus Panus; species Panus rudis. Next base: position 11,613 of record MU275336.1, read on the forward strand.
GATTGGGCAATGGTAAGATTCATGTATCATACACTTAGGCTCAAATGGTTGCTTAACATCGACGTCTACACTTGATCAGGTTCAAGAAGACTAGAAAGCGCGATGAAGTATTCCTTGCTACAAAGTTCGGCCTTAATTTCGAAACTCCGGGTAGAGTCGTTCGTGGCGAGCCAGAATACGTCCATGCAGCCTTCGATAAGTCTCTCCGACGACTCGGCGTTGACAAAATCGACCTATACTACCTTCACCGTCCCGATCCTACTGTTCCCATCGAGGTATTTGAGATGCAAAATCTATTCCATACCAGCTATCGGCTCACCAATGTTTGCAGTTGACCGTCGGCGCAATGGCAGAACTTGTGAAGTGAGTTTCTGGATTGTATTTGTCAAACTCAGACTGCTGAAATAGGTAATGTAGGGCCGGCAAGGTCAAATATCTAGGCCTCTCAGAATGCTCCGCCGATACTCTTAGACGAGCGCACGCCGTTCACCCTATCTCCGCGATTCAAGTCGAATACTCACCGTTCACTCTCGATATTGAAGATGAAAAGATCGGCCTTTTGAAAGCAGCTCGCGAATTGGGCGTAACAGTTATCGCGTACTCACCTCTGGGACGTGGTATACTCACCGGTCGCTATGTAGGTCCTCACGCTATTACTGGGTTTTAAACTCGCTCTAAATCTAAGGTCTTCAATGCAGAAATCTCCAGATGACTTCGATGAGAGCGACTTCCGTCGCCAGGTCCCTCGTTACTCCAAGGAGAACTTCCCCAACATCTTCAAACTTGTCGATGGACTCAAGGCTATCGGAGAGCGACACAAAGCCTCTGCGGGTCAAGTTGCTCTCGCATGGGTGCTTGCTCAAGGGGAGGATGTCATACCCATCCCCGGAACGACAAGACTTGAGGTACGGCGTGTTTCTGCGTCTTGAAAACAGCGTCTGCTCATTGACGACTGTATTCAGAATTTGAAAGAGAACCTCGGTGCGCTGGACGTCAAGTTGACCCCTGAAGAAGTCCAGGAAATCCGAGACATTGCAAATAAGGCTGGCGCTGCTCAGGGCGATAGATACCCTCCTGCATTAATGCAAGTGTTGTATGCAGACACGCCTGCATTGCAAAAGTAGGAGAGACTTGCGGCTGTCGACTCCCTGTTTGAGTGTGCATGTACTATTCGACCTGTGGATTTCCATAGCTGACTGCTCTGTACAATTTGTGATAGTCGATGAAATGAATGCTTTATACTTGCATAAGTTGCATACCACAAATTTAAACAACGCTCCTCATGCACAACGCACCTAGCTTCATGGAATGCAGCTCGCTCTTGAAGAGGATCGCCGATGCGGCCGCCCCACCCTCTCCACCTTCACTGTCACCCAAATTTGTCTATTGGGATATTCCTCTACTTTGCCGAACTTTATGAGCGGGGTACGCGCTTGAAGCTTGAAGACCGCGTTGCCCTGCGCGCCCTGACGCGTCGCGTCACGTGTTGTTAATGACGCGGCGGCATGACGCGCCGCGCAGGTAGGCATCAATCAACCACAACCACAACAACGACTTAGTTTCCGGATTTTCTCGAGGCTAACCAAGGGGCCAGCTAGCAGCACTTAGGTTCCTTAATAATGCCCGTTATTTGCAACTTATGCCTTTAAATCAGCTCTACCAAACTGAGTTGTTAATGAGCTAAATAGTATTACATAGGCAATGTCACGTTCGAGCACTCGCGGTTCGGGTACGAAGGTGAGCCCGCTCGTTTCTACTGTCAGCGTACTGCCTTTTGACCTAAACGATATTTTGAGAAGGTCATCCAACTCACTGCAGGCTCCGAAGACCTTATACTCACAATGAGAAGGGTTGTACCCTATGATATCAATGCTGATGTGCCCGTGACAATCTCCGAGGCCATGTAAATCCGACTATCCTCGGCATATCAGGTAGTCAGCAAACTCTGCTCTGCACTCTTTTTCTTCTGTGCCGAGGGTTCAGCGTTCATGAACGTTCATTATTGGAGCCGTGCACCTCCAGGGGCTCCTCTTCCTTCATAATACGCTGAGTTCGTCTTGCGAGTATGACGAAATTTTCCCTTTGGAACGGCACCAAAGCACCAATCAGATCACGATATACTCCCGGGTACTCTATTCTGCTCCCCCGGGTCGGGATTTCCCCTCTCCAAGATGACCCATGCACGCACACACTCTCATAATACGGCTATCCTCAGAATTCAGTAAGTGACAATAGTGTGGGATTGTGCAATGGTATAAATACAAGAGAGGCTGAACGGATTCAGCAGTGTTAACACCTCCTATCCACCATGTCCTCGAAGCTCCCGACGCGCAAGATCGGCGGTACCACAGTGAATGCCATTGGCTATGGCGCGATGGGCCTGTCCGTTGGTTATGGCCCGTTTAAACCAGATGCAGAGCGACTCAAGGTGAGCATCTGTTGTCCAGACTAGAGTTCGGTACTGACGTATATTTTTGTGCTATCTCAGCTCCTCGATGAGATATTCGCTTTGGGAGTAACCTTTTGGGATACTGCTGATATGTACGGAGATAATGAAGATTTAATTGGCAAATGGTAAGACTAATGGTTGACTCCATGCTTTCATGCATATACTTGGTGAGTTGTTAACCGACATTTCGCTCAGGTTCAAGAAGACGGGAAAGCGCAATGAAATATTCCTTGCCACCAAGTTCGGCCTTGGTGCAAACATTCCGGGCAGAGTCGTCCGCGCCGACCCGGAATACGTTCACGAAGCCTTCAACAAATCACTCAGCCGACTCGGCGTCGATCATGTGGATTTATACTACCTTCACCGTCCCGACCCTACTGTTCCTATCGAGGTATGTCATATTTGGTCCATGCAGGCCAAATGTAAGCTCACCGTCACTTGCAGTTGACCGTTGGCGCAATGGCAGAGCTCGTGAAGTAAGTTTCTGAGATGTATGTTCTACATTCAGCCCGTCCAACCAAGTATTATGCAGAGCCGGCAAGGTCAAATATATCGGCCTCTCCGAATGCTCCGCCGACACTCTTCGGCGTGCACACGCTGTCCATCCTATCTCTGCGCTGCAAGTCGAATACTCTCCGTTCACTCTTGACATCGAAGACGAGAAGATTGGCCTGTTGAAAGCAGCCCGTGAACTGGGCGTAACGCTCATCGCATACTCACCTTTAGGACGTGGAATACTTACCGGTCGCTACGTACGTTCTCTCCTTATATTGAATATCTTGCTTGAGGTCTAAAATATGCACATGTAGAAATCTCCCGAGGACTTTGATGCGGACGACTTCCGTCGTATCATCCCTCGCTACTCCAAGGAAAACTTCCCCAACATCCTCAAACTCGTAGACGGTCTCAAGGTTATCGGAGAGCGGCACAAGGCAACAGCCGGCCAGGTTGCTCTCGCATGGGTGTTGGCTCAAGGTGAAGATGTCATACCCATTCCCGGAACGACGAGAATCGAGGTACGTCTCTGTTTCCCTAGCGGAAAGTTCAATATTGTTTTTTGATCATTTATTTTTTCTCTAGAATCTGAAAGAGAACCTCGGAGCGCTGGACGTCAAGCTGTCCCCTGAGGAGGTCCTGGAAATTCGCCAGATCGCCAACAAGGCTGGGGCTGCCCAGGGAGATAGGTACCCTCCTGCGATGATGCAAGTGTTGTACGGGAATACACCTCCGTTGCGAAAGTAGAAAGGTGGTCGTCGACTCGTGAAGTGCAGTATCAATGTACAGCTGAACAATGTCATTTCTATCATGCCGCGACTCTTCTAATGAGGAAGAGAGGTTTGAAGTACAGTTCAAAATCGTATTCATTCAAGCTCGTCTTGTTCGGTCTACCAGAGAATATCGATTATCCTCAGCGTGATTCTCTGAAGGAATGTTTTGGTAACTGAACAAGAACTCGTGATACTTATACGGTGGGTATAGGCCATTGTCAGTACGGGCCACAGCGCAGGTGTCTACTAACAGTTTCCCGGAATATTCGGAGAACTCTTCAAGTCCGAGCGTTCGGCATATCTGTATGCTATCAAAACCCAGGAAAAGGATGCCGAACCATCGAGCTTCGCTGGCTTCGTTGCCACGGTACGTCCTTAAGTAGTAGAAAGGTATGCATCACTACTGACATTATCGGGCCCCGTCTGCCAGTGTTTCTCCTCTTCTACATTCACGATCATATACAACTCACTTGGCTCGGCCAAAGAACCCCACCGGTAGTTTCCACAGACGTTTCTTCCATCTTAATGCCGTGCACATGCGTATCTCGTCTGCCGCGAATGCGCTTGCTACGAATAACCCTCCAAGCTCATGGAAGGGAGCAGCGCCTTTGGCGATGTATAAGTAACAGCAGGGAGAACCTGACGACTGTCGAACTACAGTGCTAATCTAGTGTCCGAGCTAAACGTGCAAATGTCCCCCAACCTTCCGACGCGTAAAATCGGCGATATTCCAGTGCCCGCTATCGGATATGGTGTTCTGCGACTCGCTACGCCTCCTGGTGGTATAGCCAAGCCAGAGGAGGAGCGGTTGAAGGTGCGCATTCAAGTTGAATTATGCCATGTGTGATATTGTTGCTTACTCTCCAAACTTGCATGCGATTTCCATAGGTCCTGGACGAGGTCTATGCATCCGGGGTGACATTTTGGGATACCGCTGATGTATATGGCGATAACGAGGACTTGATTGGAAAATGGTATTCTTTAGACCTTCTCAGTGATATAAGACTTGGCCTCACGAAGAACGTTCGTAGGTTTAGGAGAACGGGAAAGCGTGACGAGATCTTCCTAGCTACAAAGTTTGGCCTCGGTTCAGGGACACCTGGTAGACCTGTCCGCGGCGACCCGGAGTATGTGCATGAGGCCCTGAATAAGTCTCTCGGACGGCTCGGCGTTGACAGTGTTGACTTGTACTATCTTCACCGTCCGGATCCTACAGTCCCTATTGAGGTGTGTTTACACCCTCCACTGATCAGTATACATCATCTGAGTCCGTCCTTTCCCCTTCCGACAGTTGACTGTTGGTGCAATGGCCGAACTTGTCAAGTAAGTTATCGCATGCTCCGATTCTCAAGTCAGCAGGTTTGGTTCATGCTTCTCAGAGCCGGCAAGGTCAAGCACTTGGGCCTCTCCGAGTGCTCTGTGGATACCCTTCGGCGTGCACATGCAGTACATCCTATCACCGCTGTCCAGGTAGAATATTCGCCCTTTGCGTTGGATATTGAAGAAGACAGCAATGGTCTTCTGAAAGCTGCGCGCGAGTTGGGTGTTACCGTCGTTGTGTACTCCCCTCTCGGGCGTGGGTTACTAACCGGTCGCTACGTACGTTCCTTTCAATCTACGAGTATTTCGAGTGCATTGTTACTTACCCACCTTCCGGTGCTGATAGCGCTCACCGGATGACTTCGAAGAAGGTGATGTCCGACGGATGATTCCCAAGTTCTCTAAAGAGAATTTCCCCAAGATTCTCAAGCTTGTCGACAGCCTGAAGTCTATCGGAGAGCGTTATAACGCTACCGCTGGTCAAGTTACCTTAGCATGGATTCTTGAGCAGGGCAATGATATCATACCTATTCCTGGAACTACAAATATTGCGGTACGACGTATTCATCGTTTCATGTTGACGAGATTGACCAAATCCGCTTGCTATATTGCAGAACTTGAAGGAGAATCTTGGTACGCTCAATATCAAGTTGACACCGGCTGAGCTCCAAGAGATTCGCGAGATTGCTGTTAGGGTCGGAGCTGTCGAAGGTGATAGGTACCCGCCGGGTCATCAGCAACTGGTGTTTGGGGACACGCCTCCGTTGAAGAGGTAATGATTGTTCTGTATTACTAGTGGTGGAATAGTACTATCCAATATGGGCGGTGTCTAGGTTTGCTGGTGGTACAATGTGCTGCCGCTTTGCGAGCTCGCAATACGATCCCAGAAAGCTAAGGAATGGAATGGGCAATAGGTTGAATATGATTAGTACGTGGTATTAGTGCGAACGATGAAGCTGATCGGCGCGGTGAATTTTTCAAGAGTCGGGCAGGATAGGAAGTCATAGAGTTAAGAATGCCACATCTCACGCAGATGAGCCTTCCAGAACTAGGGGTGTCGCCTTTTGAGGTGAATTAGATTTATGTTGGCTGTCGGTATCGATCTGTCTGCTAGCTTGCTCTTCAACGCGGGTTGTCTGAAACTATGTAAGGACAAATGGTAGAAAGCAGTATGGGGTGTTTATAACGCACAGAAATACGAGTCTCCAGCGGAATGTCCGCGAAGCCTTCACCGTTGGTCGAATCAGACCTAGCGAATCTGAGTGTACTTCGTATTCTACCACTCAAAGTCCTGGAGAAGGACATCGGTGCGAGGATAACAGAGGATAATGACCTATAGGGGCCTGATTAATATGTCAGCGTTGGCATCGAGGGCCGAAGGTATAACCTTGTTTCCTGTTCCCGTTGGACGTGGTAATGAAGGTGTCGGACTGCGCGAGTTGCAGCAATCTTCACTTCGACCATTAATCAGTGGAACAAAAGCTCTGGAGATCGTACAGAAACACATACGGTAGCAACCAGAACGGAAGGAGCATTGAACATAATGTTCATGACAGTGTTCAGGTTCAGAATTTCGAAAACGGCGACAATGAAATTCGAGAAGAACCTAAAACCAGGCAACATTTCAGTCATACTCGCAACCGTGTTTTGTAGGTGTAGAATACATGTGCTCACACGAGGATGAAGTACACCAGTCCATCTTGGAAAAGGAGCTGAGCCATTGGGCTGAATCGCCAGAATGCAGGCCGAACCAGTTTCCATGCGGTGAGTAAGAGGATGCTAAAGTCTAGACACATGGTGTAGATGAAGAAAGCTGCGAGGATTTGGTTTCCAGTGGCAGTGAACACACAGCCTGTACCTCGAACCCAGTCGGCTTGGATATTATCGCCTGCGCGACCGTGGAGTATGATTCTCAATACGTTCCTCCAAAGAAGGGACAAAGGAGGAAACGGCCCTGCTTACCTTGCAAGAGGATCACCCACTGACCTAGAATGAGCAAAATGATGCATCCTTTGATGTACAAGTTGTCGACCCAAATTGCCATTCTGTGCGGAAGTTAGTGGCGAAGAGAAGGCGACTCTCGATAAATAGTGTCGGGCATACGTGCGGAGAGCCAAAATAAGGCTGGAAAATGCTGCACACATATTTCCAATTATCTACGTGGATTCGACGGGACAATCAATGAGCCCAGGGGTACATGAGATATATTTGGAGGCAACGTACCTCCAGGAAGTGGTATATCGCATGGCAATTTGTCGGTCTAAAAAATACGGGAATAAGAATCACTGGCAAAATCGAATACATTCCTTACTTTTGTTGCAGCGGTACATCTGATACATATAGCCTATTTCCGGCGAAGGTGAATCAAACAGCACCGGAAGTGATAGTTTACTCACCAACTGGTAAAGGAGACAAGCAAGCAATACCGATTGAGGAAGTAGAATATCTTCCAAGGGCGTATCAGTGGTAGTAAGCCTTGCACCAATCAATTTGTTAGTTGGCTACTCGTACCATTGGCCATTTGAACTTTCTTTGTCCACGTATGAAGCTCCATTCGAAATCGAGAGAAATGAGGAATTCCCAACTGAAACACGCACATTGCGACGTGGTGAATTATAGAACCAGGGACCTACTGGATTCAAGTTGAGAAAAGATACACACTAATAAATACCGACCAGGACATTTGTGAGTTTCAGTAATGCATCTAATTCGGAACCAACGTGAACTCAAACTCAGAGATATTCATGCTTGCCACTACATTGACTAACCTGCTTCAGTAGCGATGACTGCTGGGTCCTGCCAGTCGACCATGGTGGAAAGAAAGAAAAGGACGATACTGGGCAGAAGCTTGGCATATTATGTGAGACATGGTCTTATACTTTGCTAAGATTCTGGATCCGCTACTGGTGGCGCTATGGCGGCGTTCTTTGACAATGTCTGTATATGCGTTCAACGAATTGTCTTGAATATCACTGGCTGGCGAATTATTTGTTGCCAATAGAAACGGCATGTGGCTATGGAAGCGGGGGTCAGTGATTTTTACGCGGAGGGACGCGCGAACGCCCGCGCGCCCGCGCAGAGACGCGGACTCTTTACGCGCATCAAAGCGTGCGTTGACGCGCCATCAACGCGCCATCGTGCCTCGTGACCACTACATGTTCTCGTTCTCGTATCAGAATGAAGCGCATTTAATGCCCTCTACATATTGCAAAGGCTCAAAACTCGGTATACAGCTCCGCACTGGTAATGTGAATCGTTCTCACTCATTTCTATTTCCATTCTAACTGCAGGGAAGAGAGTTGACATGTCTTTCTCAGTAATCTCGAGACCCGCGCCCTAGATCATGTGAGCTGCGCTGCTGACGCGCCGAGGCTTCTATGCCGCGTCTCCACCGCGTTGATAGCACCTTTTACGCGCAATCGACGCGTATTTGTTGTCATGTGATTCGCGTCTCTTACGCGTAAACGCTCCTGCGACGCTTCTGTGCCGCGTCTACTGACGCGTCTCCACCGCGTCCCTGTGCGACCAACGCGTCCTCGACGCGGATCTTCTTTCACATGATCCGCGTCCTCAACGCGTCGACGCTGCACCTCTTGCGCGTCGAACCAATACGGCGCTTAGGGTGCGTTTTCAGATTTCCGACTCTCGGGACTGAATCTGCGTTATTGAATGCACTGTGACTGTGATCCTTTGTGTGAGGTTAGGGACTCTTGTATATTCCCATGTAAACTCGTTTATTGTCATCCAACATTCGATACCATGACACTGAAGGGACTGATTGTGCGATGTGTTGAATACATTCAAAATGTATCTAATTTGACACAGTGCAACTAATGGTGCATTTTTCATTACTGTCGACTTGAAGCTTAAGCTTGAAGGCCTGAGAAACCTTGCATGAACTTTAGGACTTTTGCGCCATGGACCAAAGCTTATCCCCTGCTCGGCAGAAGCTTTGCTCAAGCAAGCACTCTGTCAAATTATTACCAGTACTATGTACAGCTGGATACCAGTAGTATACATATGATTGGGTCTCTAATTTGGAGTGGGGGAAACTTCACTGTACCGACAATGGCAGCAAGTATCCGCCTTGAAGTTGCCAGGCTATGTCACACCTAATATAAGTAAGTGACATTGATGCACTTTCCGTCACTTGCCCCACGGGAAAATGTGCACGCACTCAATAAAGTACTGTGAACTGTCGGCATTAGTGAAGGGAAGCGCTCAACTTACGCGTTGTCGTCGACGCATCCAACACATCATGCCCGCCCCATCGACGCGTCGGTGCAAGCACGTGCAACTATCGACGCGCCCTGCCGCGTCTCTACGCGTAAGAGCAGACGCGGAGCGTCTATCCGCGTCTCTGCGCGTCCCTCAAGACTCTGCGCGTAAGCCTACGCGTAAATTTACAGGCCCCCATGGAAGCGCAGTGGAAGCGCACGCTAACGAAGGCTAACAATGACAGATGGGCGTCTTATTTTAGCCTCGATAGACCGAAGCTGGCCAGGTCTGCCTGGCCGCAACCTCGTTTTGTGGATAAGTCGTCCTAACGTTCCAGCTAAACAAGCAGCGGCGAGTATGTGCTTGATTCTTGGGGCGCATTGCGTAGGATAACGCTCGTCCAGTGGCATTCGTCAGGCATAATGGGTCTGTCGGAACAAACCTAGTAGCAGACCGGAGGGGAAGAGTTCGATGGCTCAAAAGATGTGAACTGGAAACCTATCAAAGGCTCAGAGCTGCTCAGAGTCGACATCGAAACTGGGTCCCATGCGTTATGTCACATTTCACCAGCTCAAACGCCCTTCAATGTATTTGGCCTTGTGGGGGACCACCTTGAGGAGATGGGATACTGAAAATCCGGACATAGCGAAAACTAGATGAGAAGCAAGAGATGAAAATTAGATGGAACGATATGGTCTCCATGCATTCTACCCCACTTGCTACAGTATCACGAGTTTACCATCAGTGTCCCGATACTTGACCAAGGAATGTCCTTGATGTATGGAATGAGGCCATTCACGTAGGAAGTGGGCGCGGTATCAATGAACGGCGTGAGTGACTGTCTTCTAGACGGAAATAAGGGGTGTCAGTAGACACCAGTTCCACATATTCGATTCCGGCAGCACTCATTCCATCTCCTGTATTCAACAGCCGAGGTCAGTCACGAGCTAAATATTACTGCACAGACACTCACGGAAGAGATCCTTGGCAGATTGACTGATCTCCTCAAATCCGTCGAGAGTGACTTTGGATACCAAACAGTGCTTCTTGTTGTTGACTTTGCATTCAACAATAAAATCGTTTAAGTCACGAATGGCTTTCTCCAGCATTCCGTCAGGATGCCTGTCATTTTTTACATTCTTCAGACGAAGCGTTTCCAGGTATGGTAGATGAGAGAGCATGGTTGTGAACAGCTTGAACCTTGTATGTGTCTCGCCAGGTCCCCCTTGTATTGGCCCAATGTAGAAGAGTGAAGTGAGATGAATACGCCGGAGGGTGGATGCAATTTGCGCCAAGCCAGAAAGGGGGGTTTCGTCTGTAGCAACATCGTGCCTTCTGAATTGAAATCGGAGCGAGTGCGAAGCGCTATTCGCCATCGAAAGAGTGTTATCAGGCTGCGGTTGCGTCCAGGCCATGACACAGAGGTTACGATCGGACGCGCTGAACGAGAGCGAGCGAATGGTGTGGAATGGCGCTAGCGATTCCGTTACGGATTCAGCCAGTACAATTCCCAAGCTATCCAATGCGGACCGAGAAAGATTGTTGCATTCCACAGAAATTTGGGTGGAGGGGGGAGTAGACATGGAGGTTAGAAGCTTCGCAATGCGTTCAGGCTCATGTCCCCGTATCACAAGCTCCTCAAGTTGCATCAGAGCGCTCGTTCGAGGTTTTGATGAATGAATGATTGTTGCAGAGGGTATTTCGAGCTCAGGGTAACAGTCCCCCAACTCGAGATGCTGTAGATGAGGACAATGATCCAGTATGTCCTGAAGTTGATCTAGGGAAGGGGAGGAGGAATGACTGCTGAATGGGAAGTCGAGGGCAAGTTCGCGTAGTCCCCAGTATATAGACGACGTCCAGTCGAATTGGACATCTCGGAGACGCAGAGTTTGTAGACACGGATTAGGCTGAAAATGAGCCACTCGAGCCCGGTATGGGATTCCAAATCGACAAAGACCGGCAAGAGAGAGATGTTGTAACCGCGGTAAAGAGAGCTGTTGGATGAGGTCGAGGTACGGGCAAAGGCTCTGATCACGGCTATCCATCTCGATTCTGGTGATCTGCGGAGAGCAATCTCGAAGCGGGTTGAGCATCGTGCCCTCAAGTTCCGCGCGAATCAATGGGGCTTTGTATCGTGCCGTGTTCAGGTACAAGATTAAGTCGCTATTTCGAGAACGTGATGCAGTGAGAACCGCAAACGCAGGTCTGTGCAGGTTGAAGACCCGCCACAACGACCCTGTCACCACTGAGATGGCACGCCATTTATGACAAACGCTAGTGAGGCGCATAACGTTATCCTTCTCATTGAAACGGCCATGGAAGGTGGGTTCATGCACAGCATGCCTGAAGATTTCTGCCAGGAGCTCGTTCGGAAGTAGTCGATGGATAGAGGGGACCAGTGCGTTTCGACTCCGTCGGAGGGAGTATATGTACGCTATGGCACGAAGCTCTTCCGATTCGGCCCAAGACGATACCTCAAGCTGAGGTAGTTGATAGACCTCTGCTAGAATGGCGGCAATACCTCCGTCGGGAAGCAACGTGGTGGGACAGGAAGTACAGAGGTCAGCCATGTAGACACGGTACTCAGGGAGGGCAACGTTTGACGTCTATAGTACCTTCGACGGTAATCAGCATCGTACAAGGAGGGGGGTCAGAGAACACAGCGGTGGACAGCACGTACGTGGGGGCACCGGTTGCTTGGTGGTTCGGGTCTAAGGACAATAGTGAGTTGAAATCCTGAGTAGCGAAGGCGCCTCGAGATAGCGCATATTGCGTAAGAGGCCATTGAGGTGGAGGCAAGGCGTACAATTGCCAATCCGCCTCAACGGTCAGCTCGGAACCGAACGCAAGTTGCTCAGCACATGAGCACTGTCCTACTGATAGGAGACACCGACAGGACAGTCCGTGTCCAAGTATGTACAAGTTCGATGCCAACAAGATTGATCAGTCAGTGTCAAGGCTGATATGGTTGAAAAGAGATCGACGGACTGACTGCTCGCCCACGGATCTGTCCCAGCCGCACTTTGTGCATAGTAAGTCCCTTAACAGTCCGATCTGGTGACTCATGATATCAGAGAGAGTCGCGCATAAGTCTCTTCTGTTCATCAAGTCCCGACAGTGTAGAGACGATCTCGATACCGACGAGTCGAAAGCACACCTGTGCACCAGAAGCATGTGAGTAGGGGGTAACGTGAAGGATCTTCGAGATCATTATCAAGAGCAAGTGTAGATCCCCTTTGTCAAACTCGTCACCATCTAGATGGGAGCAATTCAGGCCAATGCATACGATGGAGGTCTTCGGCGATGAGCGCCTCAAAACGATTCAACGTCAGCGAAACCGACTACTGACAGATGAGTCGGGTATAAGACATCCTTCAGCGACGATTTTATGGCGTCCCTCCGATGTTCCTCCTTCGGCCAGAAGCACAACCGCAACGTAACTTCCTGCAAGTGTACCTCCCGCCCTAGCAAGCCGTCAACGAGATCTCTGAAGGTATTTGGCATGTCCATGTTGTCGTTCACAACGAAAGCCTCAAATGTGAGCCTCGATAGAGAAAGACAATGGACGTTATCATTTTGAAGGCTGGCGGAGAGGTCTCGAACAACCTCAGTCAATGCAATGTCATTGGTCATCCCTTGTACGTATAGCAGCTCCAACAGGGGGAGTTCCCGGAGAACAGAAGTCCATGCTTGAGTACTATCTGGGGTATTCTCGGGAGTGACGCGGAAGTCTGCACCGAACGCTAGCGATCGCACAGACGACGTCTGGTGAAAGAGGTTGGTGAGAGGTGCGAGAGCGACGGTGTAAGGGTGATTCGCCCGGTTGGTGAAAGTTGGCGAGGAGATCTGGAATTGGACATGACTGTCATGCGGCTCATAGTCTCTCTCCGTTTCGTCCTCGTCGTCAGAATCGCCTAACGAGGTGAGCCAGCGAGGGCGCGCACCAGAAAAGCCATCGATGCGGAGGGTAAAAGAACCTTGCACGGTGACGATGATCGTGTTTAACTCCCGTAATTGTGATAGAGACGCGAGGACATCTTCCGAGAAGAATTCTCGGCCATCCCACTCGGCCGCCCATACGTTGAAGGACACTCGAGACGATGAGGGCATGACGATAGACGTGAAGATCTCCTTGATCCGTATCAGTTCGCCGTCGCCAACGTATATACTTTCCAGATGGGTTAAGGGAACTTTCGGTGCTCTTTGGGCTCCTTCTCTGAGGTCCAATCCGCTCAATGAAAGTCGTTCCATGCGAGGACACCGATTGAGAATGTTGAGCAGCTGGTCGAGTGCAAAGGGTATAGTGGGCCTTGGCGGCATCCCTTGAACGTATAAGCTCAAGTTAATGAGGTTCGAAAAAATGTGCGATTCCCAATTCATCTCGACGTTGAATAGGTCCACAGTGTGCAGTTTGGGACAAAGATGCCCCTGGTTGATCATGGATGTCTCCACGCGGAAACTATGCTGCCATTCATTAGCGAGCCTCAGACGTTGCAGGCGGGGTAGGAGAGCTCCATCGAAGAGTACAACGTGCTCCTGAAGACCCGACTTGACCGAGAACAGATCGATGGTGGTAACTTGGGAGGCATGGTCCCGGACAGAGCTGACGAGCGCGGTCGGCAAAGGAAGGTTATGCGTTCGTCCGGATTCGGTCAGGTACAGTCTCAAGTCGCTGTTCTTCGACCTCTCGGCGAACGCAGCTGCTTCGTCGGGACGATTCATATTCAAAATCCTCCAACATGGTCCATTTGCGAGAGCGACGGAACGCCATCTACTGCAGACATGGCTGATCGGAATGATCCCCTCCTCGTCTCGCGGGTCGGAATGCGTGACGGGGACTGTTACAGCTATCTCGAATATGGCCGCCAACAGCTCGTCGGGGAGGCATCGGTTTATAGCGGGGACCAGAGAGTTTCGACGGCAGCGAAGAGTTGGGGTATCTTCTGTGTCATTTCGGACATAAGCTGGACGAAGTCCCAAGGTACTCACGAACTACGTACCATTTACTTCTGCTGCGACCTGCGGCTGCTCCGGTGAGACGACGATCGTGGCCTCGACAGATGGAGGGTCCGACATATTCCTGACAATCCTTCCTCAGTACATTCCTTCTGATAGATGAGTTACTTACATTGAGGAAGGGCTCTAGGGTACTTGCCAGAGGGACAGAACGTTCAGGCCATCTTTATATAAAGGTCGGGGCGGAGTAACACGGCGTATTTGTGTAAATTCAGCCAGGGTCGTGTCTCACTTTGAGAATCAGCGAAACTGCTGTAAGACAATGCACATGGGTGCAATATCGCATCAGTTGCTTCCTAGCCTTCACACATCGCATGTCTCCATAGTCCATGCCGGGCTTCTGGATTGTCGTTAGATGGTCCTTGCAATATGACTTTACGTATGCTGCAACGCTGTGAGCGGGTCAGTAGTAGAACCCTCGCTGAAGACAATTCAGTGACTATCAGTGACAGTGAGCGAGATGCAACAAGCAAAACGAGTCGTACCATATCCGCCCAATATGTCGTCCAGTAATATAATAGCGTGTTTACCTCAGAACCCAAGGCCACGAGTCCACAGGCGGCGAGCAAGAAGGGGAAAAAGGGGGTATATAACGTGCTACCCACGACAGGCCAACCAAGACAAGTCACAAACAAAGTAGGATCTCGAACAAACGGGCGAAAAACAGGAAGAAAGACAGGAAATAGGAATAGGTGTAGAAACGGAATAAAAACGCATTACCAAGCAAGCGTCGTATTATACTTGTGAGGAGTTCCATAATAGTAAAAAAGTATTCAAGAAAATCCAGGGGTCGTATAAGATAAGTGTTTTGGGTGGGTGTATGCGCCGAATTGGGGGCAGCGGGTGGACCAATATGTGAGAGAGCGTTAAAGACCGACTATGAGCTAATTTTTGATGTCTTCATGGTGAGTTTAACTGGGTCGGAGTCCCCAGCCGAGGAGTTCGAATGCGAAAGGTACGACCCCAGTCGCGACAATACTGATACCACAGTAAACGACCACTTTCGTCAAAACTGTAGGAGGCAAGGAAGCATTGTCAGTCGATCAACCCAACTAGACAATCACAAACAAAGAAAGAGCGAAAGGACACATCAGTTATAGAAGAGGAAGTAAAGGACGAACCATCTGCATCGTAATGCTTCACAATCTCCATCTCATTCTGGCCACCCATCTCCTCGATGCCCAATCCGTTCCGCCCAATCGCGTTCGAGCCTTTCTCTCCCCTGGCCCCCTTCGTCCCCCTCAACTTCACATCGGCTCTCTCCCCAAGTAATGTCCCACTCTTCCCGTATCCATAGCCATGCGCGGTACCACTACTAGCACCAATCGCAACACCGTCGTCCACCTCCAACTCAACCATACCAGGTAGGTCAATCACACTAGGAATCGGATGCAGCAGCGCGTTCTTGTCCTTATCCTCGGGAACGCTCTTGTAGTCCGTGGCGGGGGTGTAGAAACGACGGTTGGGGAGTGTGAAGAGGTGCGAGAGGAAACGGAAAATGGGCGGGAGGATACGATGGCAGAGGAATTTGGCGAAGATACGCCAGACAAAGATAGTCAAAATACCTGTTTTGTTGTTTTGTGTGGAAAACATGAGTATATGCGTGTAAAAATGTGTAAAAATGTAGAAGCAAGGGAGAGGACGGGCAATCGATACGTACCTAGCACCATTTTGGCTGCGGCAACACTCCACCAAAGTGACATCTCACCCCAAGTGCCGAACGGTCTTCCAGACATGGGACGCATGAACGAGTCTTCATCGAAACGCAACTTGATCAGTGACCAAGTCGTGAGGAACTCGCCGAGTACGACGGACATGAACGCGATCGCATCTTCGAAGCACGGACAGTCATCGACAGGCTGAGGGTGTCGATTGACGAGAAGCAAACATAGTGGGATTGTCACTGCCGGAACTAACGAAAGCGAAACAAATCTCAGCGGGAGTTGATCAGCGAAGGCTCGACAAAAACCAATTACCTGCCCAGCTACCGCTTTGCAGCCATGCCTTGACAAAGTCGCCCATATAGAAGTGTAGAGCCCAAATGCCAGTACCGAGTAGTACACCTACAATGCAATCCGTGAAGGAATGCATGGCGGTGTACAGTCTTCCGAATACGATGGAGAATACGTAAAACAGAAGGAGGAGCGTGGATGCCCAGAACGTCGTCGCAGATATCCCGGAATCGGAAGTGTAGGACTGGTAGACCATGGAAAAGATGTACAACGCGATGGACACGCTATTCGTAGAATGCGTGGAGGGGAAGCCGTATTCGAGGTGGTGGTTTCCAATCGCTAGAAAAATGTTGTTGAGCGATGAATAGGGCGTAAGCAATGATGACGAGACTCACTGAGTCGGGTCACCGGTGGAGCAAATGGTCTCGGGCAACACATGAGGTCTTTCAAGAACGACGAGACGTACACACCGAACGCGAGCACGATCAAGAGCCTACGCAATCCAGCCTTTCAGCACCTCGTCACACAAAGCAATCAGTTCTATGTACTTACCCTCGACCAACGTCCCTATACCCGAAGAAAAACAGAGCTGGCAGGGAAGTCATGAAGAATGTATGGGTACCCAACGAAGAAGTGTACACAAAGTACGCATCCAAGAATGGGGTTCGAACGCGTTTCTACATGTTGCACTCTATTTCAGTCCCCTCCGCATTTGTGGAAATCACGGGAGGACGCACCTGCATCGAAGCCAGGACCTCCGACTCCCACTCAACGTTACCCAGGATTTTCTTCCTCAACGCAGCCCTCCACCATGGCAGCGTCCGTTCATACACTTCATCTGGTAACCTCCCCGCACCTCCAAGCACGACGTCCACCTCCTGGTTCGTATTGCGAGGGGGGACTTGACCGTTCAACTTCTCGTTGAAGTAGATGGCGTCAGAGTCCACGTCCGGTGTGGTCGCTCGAGACTCGTACGTGTAGAAAGAAGATTTGTCGTCCCCATAGGAAGAATTGGAGCCTGTAGACGTTCCCTTGGTGTGTACGGGCGATTGGTAGTCTGGCCTGAGGAATTTCTGTTGACTGTCACTCTCCCGAGTCGTGTAGTCGCCCATTTTTTTCCGCTTTCGTAGTCGACGGTCGTGAAGGAAGTTCGAAGGTCGTGCAAAGATGGTTGATTCGTTAGCAGAAAATATAATGTAGGGTCATAAGCCGTCCCAGTCTTCGAGTTCGAGTGGTGGGGTAGATGGGGGAAGACGTGAGAGATGGTGCCGGCGGCGAACGTGAACTTGGGAACACCACCCGTGATGAGATATCATCTCGATTTGTAGCAGCCCTGGCTAGCTAAACAACTTGGACGCAGGACGCAAATTCGTAGTATTGTGCATACAGTATGTCAGCATTTCGTATCGCATTTTGGACGCTGTCCTTACTGACCATCATTCAAATTGCAATTCAACTCAACTTGTGGGCCATTGGTGTTAGCAATCGTGCTGACACACTGGCAAGGCCGTGTTGAAGAGCCTCCGGTAAGTATCGGAGGAACAAGTTTCAAACGTTCATCTCCTGGGTACGTAGTCATCTAAGTGCAGTCGGCGATGCAGCCGCAATGACATACGGCAGGTCAACAGCTTTCCTGAAGTTCACTCATCTCGTCGTCGAAGAACTGGCAAAGGCCCTCTGAAATCGGCTGCTCTGCAAGCGAGCGATAGGTTAGCAAATTCAGGCGTTGTATCTTTGTTCACCTGACATGCCTCGAGATCATTTGCGACTCTTTGGAAGGTTCGACTCAAGAAACGGGCTGGGCTCATACTCGCGTCTCAAGCTGACACCGGGAATCCGCGAGCGTATATAGCCCTTATCAGATGCTTCATCGTTATATCCCTGTCGGTCCCCTCGAAGATACTGATCCTCTTTGAACTCGTACCACCACCTGCGACAAAGGACACTCAGCATGCTCAACTCTCCATCCAGCGCGACTTCAGAGTCTTCCGAGCTTATCAATCCAAGTTTGTCACACTTCGTCGATAACTCTCCCTCCGACCTGGGTGCGATCCCTTTAGATATTGTGGATGACCCTCCTATGGGTCCGGTCGCCGGCTACGATCCATGGCCTAGTAGTCCCGTCCGCCAAGAGCCCGTGGCAACGAAGTTGAAACTTCCTTGGGGATACCTTCGTCCTCACTCTCGACATGACGTACCCGGTGACCCGCTTGGTCTTGCATTCTATGTTGCCTATGAAGAACAAGCATTCTATCCATCCGAACTCGGTGCATTTACCTATTTCTATCTGGACACGAGGTATAGGGGTGACTTGACGTTGATGCCAATCACTCAGCGCGATATTCTGGACCGTCTACCCAAGACTTTAGCGGAAGCACGTATCACACTCAACTCCTTGGTGCTAGAGCTACATGGATGGCAGCCAAATAAACCACCCCATGATATGGAGACCAACAGTATATCCGATTATTTAATCACACCATACTATGATCATCCATGGAGACACTCAGAGACCGTTGGTCCACTATGTATGCTCGATACAACTCTCAAATTCTATGAAGACCGAGAGTATATGAGTCTATGGCATGATGATGCAAAGAGAAGAATACTGGATATGTACTATTTTGATGTTAGCCCACTATTCACTGCAGTCAAACCTTTGCCCATAGAGATATATGAGCTTATTATTGAGTATGGATTAACCTATGATAATGTGATGTATGATGCTTGGGTAAGTGGATAGATCTGACTTGTACAATGTTTATGATTGATATGATGAATCTTAGTCTGCACATTTTATCATGAAATGTTGTCTTATTTGTAAGGCATGGTTACCAAAAAGTCAATATGTGCTTTATAACAGCATCTCCCTTTCACATGTTGAAAAAGGTACAAGACTTTTGAGAACTTTGATCAGAAATCCTAGTATTGCTAGACTGATTGAGACACTTGTAATATTCAAATATCCTGATGAATATCTGGCATCACTGCTACTCACACTATCAGGAAAACTTCCATCACTATCAAGTCTGGAAATATGTATTTCATCTGTTTCTAAAGTACATTCAGATTCTTTGTATATGAAGCTAGACTTTCCTTCTTTGAAACATTTGAATCTATGGATAACAGATGATAATAATCAAATTATGAAAGCTACAAATATTAAAAGACTATTTCAAATATTTCCACTTCCTCATAATTTCATATTCAAACTGACTTCTAGTGTAACATCACAAAAGAGTGCACTTACTAGTCCTTGGAGATCACAATCATCCACAATAAAGAAGATAGACTTTGATTTGATTTGGCATAGTTCATGGCTTTTGATGGGTTTGGTGCAACAGCTTTCAACTCAAGCTATAGAAAGTGCAGAATTTAAAAATGTAGATTTTACCAATTCATCACTTATAAAGAATATGAACAGTTTTCTACAAAGCTGTGGACATTCCTTGAAAGAGCTTACACTTAGCATTAGATTATCCCCTTTGGGTAAGTTATATATAGACTATTGGTCTACAGTAAATTATTAATGAAAATTCTTTAATTTCTAGAAAAGGTTTATACTTTGAATTTCAGAGATTGCACTGCTCTTCAATTGATTACATGGGATTCCTCTCAATTATCACAGCAAAACAGCAATCAGTTGATATCTTTTCATATTGCTGATAAGATCAGGAATATACCTGTTTCTATTTTATCAATGCCTCCTGTTAATAAGAATTGTAGGCATATAGTCTACTTTCAACCATTGACAATAGAAATACTTCAAATCATAGAGGCTGAGTACTCTTATTTAGTATCTATTATGCCAGAGTTACTACAAATTGAATTAGGTTTATGGGACAGTAAAACCTTACCAGATTGGAAATTGTATATGCCAGTACTGGTTAGTTACAATGTAGTGTCAGCTCGGGTTCTTCTTTCAGATAGTACAGACTCAGGATCTCTTTAGTATACTTTTCTTGTACGGTTAGATATTTTAAAATGAATATACTTGAAGTATTTTGGTTGCCATATACAAATGGAATATATTAAATATAGAAGATGAAAAATTCTCATGAGTTGTTACTATAATATCATTAGAAAAGAAAAACTTGAAGGAATAGAGTATTCTAATCAGAATCAATATAGAGATAGCTGCAAGTGTAAGTAAGAGAATAAGTTTATTGTCAATTTGATGCTATGTTTAACTATAGGTTTTAGAAAAAGATGAATGATTAGATACTTACAATATCTAGTTTACTATAGTCTACTAGTTGAATAATCATATATTAAAGGGTTACTAAAACTCTATAAGCTGAGATACAATCATATTCTTACTAACTAGTACTGGCATATAGCTTTTCCAATTCTGAATCTCCACTTTCCATGAAAGAATAATTTTTACTGAAGAAAACATGTATACTGCAATAGGACTAAATTCTGCCTCTATAATTAGTAACTCTTCTACTGAGTATGGGTGAAAGTATATCATCTGTTCACATATTTGATTAACACCATAAATTGTAGAAATACTAGATGGAAGACTTGTGATATGTCTTGTAATACTAGGTAAAGCAGAGTTGATTCCATATTTATGTGAAATTGTAGTTGTATGCCATAAAATACTCTGAAGTGCAGTAGAATGCTTGAAATCAAGGATATGCAGTATACCTATAATCATCTAAATTAGATTAATTGAACTATTAAGGTTTTGATAAGACTCACCATTCATATCATGAGCTGAAGTAATTTGAAGAGAAAGCTTTTGCAGAGATAATCCACAATTCAGTAATAGCTTATTGATATGTGATACAATCTTCTGATTGTATAAATCCACATGATTAAGGTGTACACTTTGTAAAGTGTTAATAGAGCATTGCTGTACAAGTCCATATAAAAACCATGAACACTCCCAATGTATATCAAAATCTAGCTTCTTAAGTATTGAAGCTTTGACTCTCCATGGTCCTATAATTGCTTTTCTATATGATGGTACAGCAGATTTAACAGTAAACGTCAAATTGTTTATATTAGAGAATGTTTGATATAGTTCTTTGATATGTTGTGAGTTTGTATTTTGATTTCCTGTATCTGCCAACCACAAATATAGATACTGCAACCTTGGGAAGTCTAATTTCATATAGAAGAGATCTGAGTGCATCAAGGAAAGACTGTGAATGGTTAAGGATAGATTTGTGAGTGATGGAAGTTTTCCTGATAACAACAGCAATAGAGATGTAACATTGACATCAGGATAGTCATATAATTCAAGCTTCTTGACAAGTGCACATAAGTGACTATTTTTGAAGAGAGTTCTCATAAGACTTGTTCCTTGCTGTAGTTCTCTCAGAGTAATGTTTTGATATAGAAGATATTGACTTTTTGTTGCCCAGGCTTTGCAAACAAGACAGCAGTTTGCCAAAAAGCTTTGTGACTAGAGTATCATGTAAAACTAGGTCATTGGCTTGTGGATAATAAATTACATACCTCAATATTGAAAATCATTCTTTCATACCTGGTTCCATACTCAATGATGAGCTCACAGAGCTCAATAGGCAATGTTTTAACTGAGGTGAAGAGTGGACTAACACCAAAGTAGTAAAAGCTCAAAATGAGTTTCTTTGCTTCAGTACATCCATAGATAGTGTGAGCATTGTAATCGACCTCAAATTCCTCCTGAAATGTATCCAACATACACAGAGCATTGGTCACATCTGACACCATCCACGGGTTGTCATAGTACGAAATTTTAGTCACTTGAGGAGCAGAGATCCTCTCCTCATACAAGCTAGTCTGCTCATTCCAGCCATGCAGCTGTAGCGACAGGGACTTGATTTGAGAAAGTGCTTCTGTCAACGACGGAGGACGATGATCTAAAGGGGTGCTCGGAGTAACTGGTTTCAAGGTTGAATAATCATGATATCTCTTCTCCGGTGCGGACATGATATAACCATACGCATAGTCATGGTGTGCATGGAAGGAAGCCTCTTCGTCGTCAACATAGAAGGCAAGATCCAGGGCATCCCCGGATATCCAGTGTCTGGAGTGAATGCGAAGGTGAGTCCATGGACATTTCATCGGGGGAACCTTGTAAGCAGCATGCCAATTCGAGTACTGGGACCATTCCGAGATAGCCACCGAAACGGCGGAGGGACCAGGGCCTATCAACGAGCTGTCAGCAGAATCAGTATTGGGATGCATATCGTGTTGTGAGGTTGAGAGCGATGAGGTCGTAGTAGTAGGAGAGTAGAGCATGTTGAGATCTGGGAGTGGTATTGTCGCAGATGGTGGTACGAGCTCAAGAGGGGTGGGGATCAAGGACACGGCACAGCGATACCTGGGCAGAATCTAAACATAGCCAAGACGCTGTTAACAGAGTCCGCTGTCAGCGCATGTCAGAATCGAAGCGCGAGAGGTTCTCAAGCTCGACCTTCTTTCAACGCCCAAGACGAGCGGTTCGTCAACAACAACTCGACCAGCCCCAGCAGTATCAATCACGAATTGCTTGAGTCATGACAGCTAAACTTGTTTGGGTGACATCCCAATATTCCCTCTCTGGGTCAATGATTCGTACGCTTGCCGGGTCGGTGAGAGCTTGCGCAGCCTTGGAGCGACGCCGGTGCTGTCAACGACGACGGGAAGAAGGGTCGCTCGACCGCCCAGAGAACCTTCCGATGAGAAACTGATGGAAGATATAGCAGAACCTTATATTATCTAAACTAAGATTGCACATGTTGATAGATACATACGAGAACGAATAAGACCAACTGACACTTCAACGTGCGAGGTAACCACAGAGAAAAGAGCACTGGGAAAGAGTAACACGGTCAGCGTTGGGCTCATAGAAGCGACGACAATAGAAAACATGAGAAGCCTCAGCGAACATAAGGTGTCCTTCACGCATGAATCGGACATATGCTTGTATATTGTTTGAAGACATCATAGGGAGAACGGGCGAGGGAACGCATGAAGGGCAAGAGTGGGCGCTTACCTTGCTATCATACCAATTGGAGCCGACATGACGAGCTGCGAAGAAAGCGTTCAGCGTCGATGCTTGAGAAACAGGTTGGGTGGCGAAGCTTCAGGGGGTGGTGTATGCTAGCATAAGGGCCCATGGTTTTGGTCGCCCGCTAGTTCGGTATCGTCACGAGCACGTATGCAACAGGGAGGAAGTGCGATCGGTGATACCCACAACTGCATGCCAGAAACCCAGCAAATAGGCTGACGCAAGAGTCAGTACGGTTGCATGCGAATGAATGAAAGAGGGAGAAGAGAGTGGAAGCTCCGTTGGTGATGCATGTTGTGAGTACGGCTCATCCCCTTGGGGGTCGCCAACTCGGAATGTTATGGTAAACTATCTTCATTGCGACGGCAGACAATAAAATTCGGATGCCAGTACTCACCTATGCTTTTCATACCCAACGACGACATCCAGGTAACGCGAAAACGGTGATCGCCCCAGGATCGCCCTTTGTCACGGCCATACGCAAGGAAATGTGTCGCTCTTCGTCAGGTCATAAGACATCCATAGCAGGAAGAGTCTGCCTGATACATCGGAAATGCGGCAGGGATCGTTGAAACCCTCGTGGTCCTCGTCGTCGGGCTCGACGATCAACATTCATGCAGCGAAGAAAACACCGGGCGCTTTTTATGATCTCGGCAAACCCGACCAATGTTTGTGCATGTTTGGCGAACTATACAGTCGGCCTATAAAGAGCGCTGACTGGCGCACCACGAGTCTCCTCGTCTTTGCCATCGCGGTCGTCACCACCGCTCGTGCTGCATTCTGTGAGTATCTTTTCCGTTTTGCTATGTCGTTGTTCGTATTGCTGTTCGTGTCATTGTGATGAACCCAAAATTCAGTTCTGCTTCCGAAAGAGAGAGCAATCTCCTTGTGGACAACTTCAATACCAAAACTCTCAATTCTGATTCACCCTCTCACTTTCTTCTCGATTTTCCTTCACCGTGCTAACCTCCTCGGCTGATAGATCTCTCCATACATCAATGCTCTCCTGTGGTCAGGTTGCATCAAGTAGGTCAGTACTCCGTATAACTCTTCACTCTTCCGCGACCTACGCTTCTCTGGAAGGACGAAAACTAAGTTCATCCATTCTTTGATATACGCCTCACTCAGCACGTCGATCTTCCCCGCCTCCTCTTCGGGGGAGGTTCGCTGTCTTCAGTCCGCCGTTTTGGAGGGTTGGAGGCCGGGTTGAGGGTCGGCCGTGTACTTATGGGTGGGGGATATGAAAATATCGGCTTCTCTGACTCCATTCCTTTTCTTTTGCCGTGCTTTTTAACCTGTCCGGACTATGGATCGCTGACGATTCGTCCACACAGGTTTTCTGTTTGAGATTGTATCTTGTACTCGGGTATTATACATGTACGGACGTTGTTAAATATTGGATATCAATACATGGATTTGAAGTCCACTGTCGTAATGTCCGAGCAGAGTGTGAGGTAAGGCAAGATGCAGCAAATTGCGATGCAAAGAAATCAGGAAATGGGACCACGCAACGGGAAACCGAACATGCGAATGAAAACATTCAAAGAATCAAAGCAGGCTTATATGCCACAACCAACCTCCACTTCTCATCCGCCGCCAATTTATAATCCTCCCTCTTCTCCTTCCTCGCCTTCCTCTTGAAACTATGGCCCCTCGAACCCTTTAGGAATCCCCCAAGTATCCCATCCCCCCTTCCCTTCCCACCCGCACCGTCATCGTCCTCATCGTCGCTCTCCTCATGGTCATACAAGATCTGAGCACCCGAGGCGTTCGTATCCGAGGACAAATCGACGTCGGGCGGGTGTCCTTCTGGACCTGTATATCGGATTCGACCTTGTGCGAGCATAACTTCCATTGAACGGGGATGGAAGAAGATTTGGTTCCATTGGTCAATTGTCTGACCGATTGGGGATGCGCGTTTGCTCTTGCGATATGCGTCGATGCCGAAGGATGCTATTCGTGCTAGGCCTGTAATGCGAGGAGTCATGAGACTCGCCGAATATCAGAGAAAACCGAAAGGACAAGATACTGACCAACTTGACCAGCTACATCCGCCACCAACTTCCCCGCAGCGTCACCCTGCCCCATGGCCAACCTCAAATCATCCAAAAACGCAAACCAATCCTCATTCTTCACATTATGCTTCTCAAACGGATGTTGCTCTTCCCCTCCATGCTCTTTCTCACCATAATGAGAATGAGATGAATATGAACTCGCGCTGGAGTTCACTCTGGATATCGCACCACCCGCCGAACTACGTGAGGTCGACCTCGACATTGCCCCTGCGCCCGCCCCCAACGGACTTGACTTTGAAGGGAAAGTAGGAATTTTCGTTGGGAACCCTCGAGTCAAATCCGAACTGTACGCATACAGCACCACAGGCGAGAACGGCTTCGACTCATCCTTGGGAGGAGTCAAGGGTGGGACGTCTGTGCCACTCCCGTTCGTATGGATGGGCGCGTGCGAGTTCGATTTGGCAGAGTCGATGGGCGTTGGACGGTGCGTCGACGTCGTACGTATTCGTGAAGAAGAGGTGGATGCCGTACTCGCATTCGAAGGACTAGGGCGTAGCGTTGCACCCGAAGAACTATTATAGCGATTATTCTTGATCGAAGGAGTCGTTGAAGTAGTGGATGAATTTCGCTGTACGTTCGTACTCGCGTCGTCGTTCAAGGGTGAAGTCTTGGACGGCGCGTGATGAACCGAAGCTTGCGAATGCGACGATGCCGAAGATGTCGTTCGATGTACTGACGCGTGTGAGTGGGTAGAAGCATTCGAAGTCATCCTATGTACACCTGCACCCCCTTCTTCGGGTCTGTGTATAGTCCCATGCCCTGTGCTAGGTCCATAGTCGTGTTCAGGGACAGGAGGGGGCTGCGGAGAGGGGGTACGACCATTGGGCATAGATCCCCTCGCGTCCAGACGAGGATTTGTGTTCTTCGAAATGCTCAACGGCCTCGTGAACGAGGAACCGGTTGCTGTCGATGATACGGAAGAAACCCTGTTCACTCCCTGCGCCCCTTGATGATGATGGTGAAAGTGCGAATCGGCCGGACTCCGTGGAACATCAAAACCAGTAGAATTTCGCGGGGAAGCAGGTTTCTCTGGTATATGCGTTCGTTTCTCTGCATTGTCGTTGAGATTCAACGTATGCAGACTCGGCGGTTTGTAAGCATTAGGAGGATAGGGAAAATGGCCCTCATTGGCATTGGAATGTGTACCATGAGGTGGGACCAGTGTTCCGCTATCATGACGGGGCGGTCTTGGTGGTGCATCGAAAGGGTTTGCAAGAGAGTCCGGTTCAAATTCATCAACACAGTTTTCCTCTGGTATAGGATTAGGGTGATGTCGATGATGAGGATCTGAATGTGAATGTTGAGGTTGGTGATGATAGTACTGCTCTGGAGCAGGCGCAATTGGAGCCTCGACAGGTTGCGGCGAACCCGTCAGAGGCCCAAGTGGCGACGGGGGTGACGGAGACGGAGGAGGAAGAGAAGATGGTGAAGAATTGAATGAAGGGGGATACGAGCCAGGAAAACCAGGAGCAGGAGGAGATAGATACGAACCTGAGCCCGAAGAGAACAACTGTGGAGCAATGCCTCCAGCGAAGTAATCTGGTTCAGGAGGAGTATAGTAGCTTGATTGCGGCTCGGGATATGATGGTTGGGATGGCGGCGGGCTAGTGTTGTATGGCGGATATCCTGGGCTTGGAGGCCCAGGAGGAGGTGGCGGACCTGAAGAAGGGTTTGGGCCCCAAAGTGCTTGCCCGATCACTCCTGCTGGTGGCTGCTCGCTCTCGAAAGCGAAACCACCTCCGATGGGTCCTGGATGCCCGTAAGGCTGGGGGAACGGTGAATGAGATGGTTCGGGATAGAATTCATACGACATTTGAATCCAATGATAGAATTCGTTGTGAAGTTTTGAACTTGGCTAGATGGACAGTGGCGGTCGAAAGTCAAGCTGATGATTGTGTAAGTGGCCAGGGAATAGGGCAAGATCGTCGAGTCTATCCAGAGAATACCAAGTTAACCAACCCTCCTATAGCAGTAAGATAATACGAGTATACGTAGTCAGGGGTTAGAACAAAAAGGTGTGATGATCCCTGCCAGTGCGGTCGCGTCCGAGGTCAAGTTATTATACTTGCACTGCCTCGAGAGCCGAGTGCGCTGTGTTGAGATTATTTCTAATTCCGAGATGAGAGGAGGTCGGAAAGAGTCATCTCGCCTTTGCAAGCTGTCTCCCACCGCAGCGTCAAGGCTGTTCTAGCTGCATATGGCACATCTCGCTTTTGCTCCGATCCTCCGATGTTGTTCTTAACATCGTGTACGAGACATAAGGCCTCAGAGTTAATAGAAAGAGGTGGGCATGTTATTTCTAGAATCGGCGACATCCTCGGTGTAGATGTAGCTGTGTTGAGACAATGAGACTGGGTAAGCAAGAGATGGTAACGGTGACAAGCAGAGGTGTTGTTGATGCTTGATGGACCCCGGTGAGACACGGTTCAATTATTCAATTTGTTCTCGTCACTTCAGTATGATACGCGTCGACCCGAACGATAATTGACACAACTGCGCGTGCATATATACAGCGATGTGGCGGCATGGCAAGCCACTATAAAGGAAGTCTGAACGCGTTTGTATGTAACCTTCACAATCAATATCGCTCGAGGTGACGAGGTGGACAATAAAATAACAATTCAGCTCATACCCTAAACGCTGCAGGCAATCTGCTGGTCCTTCCTCCCAAACTCTCATTAGTGTGATGATCGTTGCGACGCGGACTTACTCAGTTGGATCCTTGCTATGCTCAAAAAGTCAATAGTCATTGGAATCATCTACCATCGTATCCTTTTCGACGCCATCACCAGCACCAGCAGGAGCCAACCTTGAACCCATATCCATCGCCGTAACAAGCTTCTTCGCCCGTTCCATCACAGCTCTCTTCATCTCCTTATGTATGACATCCCCCGCCTCACACGCCAACCTGAAGATATCCTCGAACCTGTCCGCATGCAATCTAGTCTCCATCGTCACTAGGGTGACTTTTTTTGTCCTAGGGAGGACAGCAACTGTTACGTGAGGGACATCGTTTTCTTCTAGCGTGGTCAGGTCCAGTAGGGGAGAGGTAGAGTGTACGCCGCCAGTGACGGCGCAGACAAAGTCGTGGAGAGGGATGCCCGCATTGATAAGAGCGAGAGTTGTAGCGTTTATACTTGCCTGAAGAAGGCCACCGTCTTGTTGTAGTACGTGCACGAAAACGTCTATCTCGGAGCGCGGGTAGAGCGAAGTTTGCACAACGGGTTCAAATGTCGACTTGATAGTTGAGCCGAGTTCCAATATTCGCCTGAAATGACCTGTAAGTATATGAGCATAGTGTTATTTGAAAAATACGCACTTGTCACCTCTCCCTCGTTTCCTCCTCTCTCCAGTACTAAACGGCATGATATTGACCTCCACATTGATCAATGCCCTATCATGCATCGTCTGAGAGCGCACTTTCGCTTCCCTTGGACCGAAAACCTCGACAAGCACTTCGGTCAATCCATGAGTGATAGTAGCAGAACCATCGGCAGTCCCTTTTTGCGTGAGGTCGATCACGATGTCCCGCAGCTCGTATTGCTTTCGCCCGTCAGAGCGGTATCCGCCATCATTGAGGATCTCTATTCGTGAAGTCTAGGTTACTTGTTAGAGTCGAGCTCACGTTCTTTGTAGGAGGAAAGACGAAACGAACCATAAGGGAGAAAATAAAGGTGGTGAACGCTTGGAAAGAGGCGAATACTGTACTTTCCATTTCTAGCGGTGTTCTTCCGCATTTGGAAGCTCACGCGCTTCTTTAAAATAGCTCCAGGCGAACTTGACGTAGCGCGGTTTCTCTTGAACTCCCGAGACCATGACAATCCAGTAGATTCCGAACGACCAGCAGAATCTTCCTTCTTGTCCTTTTTTCTACACATCTTGGAATTTAAATCTCAAGGAAGGCTCGCGGCAAGCATAATGCTACATGGGAACAAAACCACAACGCGTCACGGTGGACCGTGATGAGAAGTCCAACTTGAACTTGGGGAGTCGGGGCAGAAAGAGACGGCTGGGAACCAGATCTGGTACGAGACTCGGACCACCTCCTTCCTTTCGCGGACTATGTGCCTTGCAATGGGCCTCTGCGTCAGAGACGACGTTCAACGTTCATTCTCTACTAAATGATTCCTAGTAACACCACACTTATTTGCAGCTCATCAGACAGCAAATATCAACATAGCTCGCCTATCACCCCACTGTTGAACTGTTTGACAATGTGGTCAGTTTCTCAAGGGCCATTCCTGGTGATCATGATATGCGCAGGACCGCTGGTGGGAGTCAGAGCTGCCAGGATTGACATTTTGACAGCTCACATAGCTTCACCGACTACGTACATAGCTCCGTCCGACGCATTTGTCCCGAATGTGTGGATTATACCTTGTTCAAAGTTCACAGCATACGACACTGGCTAACCATAGACGTACGCTCAGCGACTCTCATAGGTTTCGAAACCCCAGGTCAATGTCAAGCTCTTCTGTCAAAGTCACTGTTGGCATGGAGTTGACAGCTCCTCTACATCATGGCTCTCCCGGGCTGGTATCGGATGATATCTTCTTTTGGATTCAATGGATTGGAACCCTCGTCGAGAAGGCGATATAACCTCCGAAGGGCAATACCTCTTCGGGGAGACTAACGATCGTCACCTAGGAGGCACCATAGAGGGTTATGTTTAGATGCTCCATCGTAGCCAAGTTGCCCGGCGTGTCCTCAGTCGTATCAACCCGACCATCAACATATGTCATGACTTGCTGTGCTTTTTGGACTCGGGAGCAAAGTACCGTTATCGCGACGAAGGTCTGAATACCTGCTGTCTAGCCTTTGCAACAAATAAGTTAGGATATTGTATCCGGGGCCATCAAGTGGAGGTGCAACTCCCGATGATTGTCTGATTTTCGGATTATACTGTGTGTCATGCCCGGGTATAAGTATGCTGCAGGAGACCTGCTGAAACCTATCATACTTCCTACTAATCTACCCTCAGACGTTCCCAAAATCCGCGCAGAATCTTGACCATGGTCAATTGGGAGTCACCGAACGAAATTATCCATGAACTTGGTTCGTCCGCCATGGGATATTATGATCAGCGAGCTTAGTGAAGACTGAGCTTCTGATAGATGCCCTGACGAAGACCATTCATGTCGCAATGGGCGTGTACATGTGAGCGCAACAGCCTGACCCATAATCACCTCGATCTGCCCAATGACTACTTTACAAAGTTGGGAATTCTTACTGTCGCTGGACGTCGAATGGTCCATCATTACTCGAAAGCGAGCGTTCAGATGGCCGCTGGTATGTGCAAATACATCCAACCCGTATTCCACGCTTGTCCCATATTGACCGTTAAATACCAGATATTTTACTTTGGCAATCGTTATGCCATGTTGTTCCTGATCCTGTTGACGTGAGGCGTGACGCTATATTCTACGAAATGCACTGCGTGACATTAACGTTTTAGCATTTTCGGCATGGATTACCCCCCGGAGTTGTAAGTACTCTCTTTCACTGGATACTATTTCGCTCGCTTACATACATCAGCACCAATGCGCAATGTGTAGGGATCGTCACAACCAGTCAGGTAAGATAAGTTCAGTAGAATTCTCTTGCTCGTCGACTTACCCACAGCAGGTTCTCTTCTACGCATCCATAGTATTGGCCAGTATCAATCTGGCCCTTCGCACGTAAGTATCCGTCGTACTCCGGACTGATGTATGGTGGTCGACATGTTCACATAGCGTTGCAATCTGGCGTTCCAATCGGTACATCATACTCGTTCTGGGATCCCTCGTGATAGGAGAGATTGTTTTGATATGCTTAAGTAAGTCGTCGTTTCTAGTTTCGTTCAAATTCAGTCTCATCGGGTTCTTGTATAGTCAAGTTACCCAAGCGTTTTATTCCACAAGAGGGGTGTACTCCCCTTGACATCCCCACTACGTTCGCAGCCGCGTTGCACATATATCCAATGTGCTTCGACGCAATTGTCTTTGCTCTTGCCGCTTGGAGAGTACGGATCCATGAAGCAAGGTCCAGATCGAAACTTGCCGTTGTCCTCTTTCGAGATGGTTTGTTCTACATCATCGTCACGTACGCGATCCTCACTTGCAACGTGAGCGCAACTGACGTCTCTACCAGTCTGCTTGTCAACATGGTCGTTGCTGTGTTAGAAATACTCAATCTCAATCCCCTAATGGACACGATCTCGAATATCCCTGCTGTCATGGCCATGACGGTGAGTAGACACCGTCTTGAACGCTCGTTTATGGGTGTTGAACTCGCGATTCTTGTCCCTTTTGAAGATTGCGGCGACACGCGCAGTCCGGAATCTGCAACATGAAGCCGACGACTCGGAAGTGCAATTTTCGTGGGTTTGACACTTTTCTGTCCAACTATATCTTGTATTCATCATCTTGTAGAAGCCATATTGGACCACCCATCAGTGTCGTGCTCAGTGACGTTCAGTTCGCGAGCCGACCACGCATGGCGGCGATTCCTGAAGGCGTGACAAGTTCCATGAACGAGCCACATATCGCGGTATGATTCAACCATTCCTGATTGGGCGCCGCATAATACTTTGTATAGGTATCCGTCGGGTCCTACTACAGCAGCAACGCCCATCGAACGAGTACACCATCTCTCTATGAACCCGACCCCTTCAAGCCGCGGGAGTCCGCGCGCGTCGCATAAACTTGCTTCATGCTGCAAAGAGACCTCCCGCAAAACCTGTGAATATCCCTTCCTTTCCAGAACGTGGACACTTTGCATTGTCGGTTTCCGTTCGTCTCTTGCTCCGAGTGGTTTTAGCTCATATGACATTTTCTCGCCGGGTCCGACTGAGCCTGTGTTGTACTCCTGCCAGTGAACATTTGTTTCTTTATCGCTATGGACACAAGCACTCGTCGATGTAGGCTTGACTCAACAAACTTAGCGTCCGCGCTTCTAGATCTAGCAACTTTGGCTGGATAGTGCGCTCCTTCTTATTCTCCTTCACGGCCCACGCCCATCGCATTGCTCCTCGAGGAGTCCCTCGTAGCTACACAGCAAGATTACTAAGCCGAATAGAAGAATTACTTCAAGTTCCATAGGGGCGCAACTCCAGATCAACAAGCTCGACCAGTCTTGCCTGTCAGTACATTCTTGACCTTACTCACACCCTGTTCTTTCTTCACATGCGAAGATGGAAGGGGAGACGAGCTCGGAGGATGAGGAGCCAGGCAGTTCTCATTTGCTCATCTGTCAAAGTCGCCAGTTGGCACCAGAGTGACAGCTTCCCCGGCGCAGGGCTCCTGATATCGAAGGATTTTCGAGTGTCTGGTGAGTGCAGATCATCCCTTGATGAGATAACAGTCAAACCGAGGAAGCCGCCAACCTGTGCTATGCTCGCGATCGACACTGGACAATGGATGCTCAAGTGTAACCAAGTTGCTCTCGACGCCCTCGACATAAGGGGTATCAAACCCACTGTCAACGTGCGTTGCTCATTGCTGCGCTTTCTGCACCCGCGTGCAAAGGTGTGTCCTATAGGCATGATTTGAATATCTTTCCTTTATGCTTCGTAGCATACAGTCACGGTTCCCATGTCCGGAAGCTATCGACATCAAGTGGAGGTAGAAGAATGATTGATTATTACGACGATTTGTCACGTTTGAGTATAAGTGGGCTGCAGGTTTCCTCTTGGGTGTTCTCTACTTTCCTACTTTCCTCCAGACGTCTCATATCTTCAGCAAACATCTCGAGAATGGTTAACTGGGAGTCACCTGACGAAATCATCCATGAGTTCGGTTTGTCTACAAGACCTTGTCTCTGATCTGCCAGCCACTCATCATTCCTATAGATGCGTTAACAAAGACCATTCACGTCGCGATGGGTGTATACGTGTGAGTAATACACGAGGTAATCCACTCCCTTCTATTCGCCTGATGGTGAATGGTATTCTGCATTGAAGCTGGGAATTTTTACTATCGTTGGACGTTGAACTGTCCATCATCACTCGAAAACGAGCATTCCAATGGCCGCTGGTATGTTCACATTGGATCTGCCTAGTCTCGCTTTGCAATGACGTCGTACTTCTAGATATTCTACTTCGGCAATCGTTACGCCATGCTCTTCTTGATAATACTGATGTGAGATGCACCATAGTACTCTATAACAGTCTCTAAAATGAACACTTGCTAGCATTTTCAACATGGATTATCCCCCGGCTCTGTGAGTACCAACCCTCATTACTTGCTCGTAGAATGACTTGAATCCTTCATTCTCCATTCTAGTACAAATGCGCAATGCGCAGAGATCGTGACGGCCAGTCAGGTGAAACTAGTCACTTTGAAGATGTTATGGTTGCTTACTCGGCATTCTAGATTCTCTTCTACGCATCTATAGTGCTTGCGAGCATCAATCTCGCCTTTCGCACGTAAGTCTGTAATACTATCGTCCGCCGAATCATGCTGAAACCGTCCGAAGTGCTGCCATCTGGCGGCTCAATCGGTACATTATGTTCGTTCTGGGGTCTCTCGTCATAGGAGAGATTGTCTTGATATGCCTGAGTAAGTTATCACTTCTGATACCGCTGCACGATAAACTCATTGGGTGTGTAGTCAAGCTGCCAAAGCACTTTGTTCCACAGGAGGGATGTACCCCGATAGACATTCCTTCCACATTTGCTGCTGCGCTGCACATATATCCGATGTGTTTTGACGTCATCGTTTTCGCCCTCGCTGCTTGGAGGGTACGCATTCATGAAGCAACATCCAGGTCAAAACTTGCCGTTGTCCTCTTCCGAGATGGCTTGTTCTATATTATTGTCAGGTATGCAGTGATCGTCGCGCAAAAGCTCGAGCGCCGCTAATGTATATGCTAGTCTGTTGGTCAACATCGTCGTTGCCGTACTGGAGATTCTCAACCTCAACCCTTTAATGGATGGCATATCCAATATACCTGCTGTCATGGCTATGACTGTGAGTCATAACTATCCTGACTGCCAAGACTGGTTGCTCACGAGTGCTTGTAGATCGCAGCAACACGCGCAGTCCGTAACCTTCGAAATGAAGGGGAAGTCTCGCTCGTGCAATTCACGTTCGTTGTGACAGCTTGATGCTCGATATGCAGACTTCTCACATATTATACTGTAGGAGTCACATCGGACCATCCCCTGCTAGTGCCGTGCTTAGTGACGTCCGTTTCGCAAGCGGGCCAAACATGACGGCAATCCCTCAAGCTGTAACGAGGTCTGTGGACGAGCAACATGTTGCGGTACGTTCAACAATACCGAACCGATAGGCGTCGCATGACACTTTGTGTAGATCCCCGTCGGGTCTCACTACAGCGCTGACATCCACCGGGACAGCACACCCTCGCTTTATGATGCGGATTCCTTCAAGCCAGGACAGTCCCCACGCGCCCTCTAAAATCAATGGGACACCAATGAAAAGCACTCCGTATCGACTGCGATCCCGCTATCCTTGAACAGACCGTAACAAGTAGATCGTCCATTTGCTCTCCGTATCTGATGTGACCATGACGCTTTCTTGCTGAGCCCGAGTTCCAGGACTCGGATGCTATATACCACGACTTTCTCGCCGTACGACGTTCCTATGTTCCCCATTACGGACAATAACGATAGTCGATTTAGTAATGATCTTGGCTCTGTGAGTACTCTGCCGATTTCCTGCCTGCGTGCGACAGGGTTGTTCACAACCCTGAAATCTTGGTTTGATGATGTTCTTCTTTACCTCAGGTCGTATGATCCACCGTTTCTCGAAATTTTTCTAATCCCGCCTCGCAGTCAGCTGAAAGTGTCGACATCCCGTCGATGTCAAACATTATGCATAGCAGATAACGCGTTGACGTCGTGAACATTGTCATCCGTGGCACTGAAGTTGGCCGCTGACCGGAAGCCGCTAACCTTGCATCATTAATACTTCAAACTTGATTTTTCGGGGTACGCAACAGTCGCTCACTAATATTATATTTTCAAGCTTTCTTTTTACTGAGTATGCTTCAAGGTATGTTCTAAGAGAATGGAGGAGTGCGAGATAGAGATGAGGAAGCTGCTTCTTCAATTTTCGCTGCGGGTTTGCTTGCGCTCCTTTCATTGTGGATCACAACTAACTCTCTGGATTCAGGCTCGATGGTATTCTGCAGCTTGAGCGGGGTATCATCTGCAAGAATAGTGCAACCAAGCTGTATCAAGTGCTGTACAACGCCCAGTGTTATCAATGATCAAGCTCATTGGTACGGAATCCTTGGTGGTATTTGAGCCCAAGTCCCCAGTACCGATTGCTACACCCCCGAGTAATAATTCCCTCGCACCTCAATGAAATACCATCTCCCTTTCACTCTCGCCAATTGGCCCTATTCGCGTAGAATTAACCCTCACTATGCCAATGTCAAGCCTGAGGCCAAGGCTTGGGTCGAGAGTTTCACCCCACTGAACCCCAAAGCACAGGAAGCGTTCAATCGCTGTGACTTTAGTGCGTCGTCGATGATGTCTCACTTGCTACCCCACTAATTTCGCAACTTGACCGCTTTCTCTTCCTCTTGCAGATTTACTCGCATCATTGGCTTATCCCGACGTTGACAGCGGTACGGACCTGACCTTGCTCTATAATCACTATTTTGCTGCTCAAGCTGTTACCAGAGCGTCTTAGAACAGCTTGTGACCTCATGAACTTATTCTTCATATTCGAAGAGTATTCAGACGATCAGACCTCTATGGATGTGCAAAACGTTCGAGCCGCCATAATGCGAGGCCTCAGGTCCCCTGATAAACCCCATGCCATCACGAACAAGGCCTCCCTGGTCGGCGAGATGTATAGACAGTATGTAAATTCTGTTTGACTCGGACACGGCCTGAGGGCTCATGACACCGAAACCGTATATCTTGGTAGATTTTGGTGTCGCGCAACCGCCAGAGGTCATCCGGTTGCTCATCAGAGATTTGTCGACGCCTTTGACCTCTACACCACCGCTGTTGTGGAGGAGGCCGTAGCTCGCGAAAGCGGGAAAGTTCATAACGGCGTGAATGAGTACCTCGCGCTCAGAAGAGACACCATAGGAACGAAACCGTCCTTCGCCCTCCTGGAATTTGATCAAGAAGAGGTCTTGCCATTGGACGTCATCCGTCATCCGAGTGTACAAGAACTCGTCACGACGGCAACTGACATGCTTTCCATCGACAATGTGAGTTGGTTGAATCCCGGACCCCTTGGTAGTTGTATGTGTCCACCAATATACTGATGACTTTCCCGCATCATTCGTAGGATATATGTTCCTTTAACGTTGAACAAGCTAGGGGTGACATCCACAACATAGTCATCGTCGTTATGCATAGCCAACACCTCTCCCTTTCCTCGGCCCTCACTTTCGTCGAATCTATCCATGCTCGTCTCTTGAACAAGTTCATCGCACTCTCCTCAGAGCTACCCTCTTGGGGCGAGCCCATCGATTCTCGTCTCGCAAATTACATCGCGGGGTTGGGAAATTGGGTGCGAGCGAATGATGCATGGTGTTTTGAAAGTGAGCGGTATTTTGGTTGCCAGGGTAGAGAAGTTCAGGCCCATAGGATTGTCACAATCTTACCGTCGCTCGTGCCCCCGCGCCGCCTGCCTGACTACACGGATTGGGAGGATGTTGAAGGTGAATTGAAGAATTAGAACATTAGACGAAGTACGGTATTACTACCAGCCTGAGCACGAAGCTCACCAATATATTTGTGCTCCGATGGCTCGAAAGCTGTATACTACATGTGTAGCTGCTGCAATTGAAGATAGAAGATCTGCCAGTGTCAGTAGTGACCGTTGGGGGCGAGCAACGATGACCTACAGCCACATTATACAGACAAGTACAAGTCACAGTAACATAAAAAACCCTGAACTTTGAAGCTTCCCTGAGGACTTAGGATGGAAAGCCCGCAGGTTAAGCTCACGAACAAAATCGAGACACCATGACGACTGGGAGACACGACAGTTTCAATAAAATATAATCATTATACTCGATTCACGGACTACTTGCTGACTAGACTCGACGCACGACACGCAAATAATACTAGAGGGGAAAACCGAA
Source organism: Panus rudis PR-1116 ss-1 (assembly GCA_022160315.1). Lineage (NCBI taxonomy): Eukaryota > Fungi > Basidiomycota > Agaricomycetes > Polyporales > Panaceae > Panus > Panus rudis. The sequence continues at coordinate 48,953 of MU275336.1, forward strand.
ACGGTGGAAATGGGGAAGCCCATCTACGGGCGTAAGGCAAGCACTGCAGCGTGAGCCAACAGTAGCCTGCCAAAAGGGGATTATAACAATCGAAGAAAGAAAAACGAAAAACGAAGAACGAAAAGCGATTCTCAGGTTAAATGGGATGGATTCTGAGAGGGGAGGACAATAAAAGAGGCGATACGGATATGGATATGGTAAGGAGGGGGTTATGCTTGTTGTTACAGCGAGAGGGAGAAGGAGAAGGAGCAGAGAAATCGAAGGAGGCGAGGGACATATAGCACAAAGGAATGGATGATATGCATGCAATGATGGATTGAGAGGGGAGGGGAGGGAGGAGAGGGGAAACAAGGGAGGCAAGGGAGCGAGGGATTTATGATTTGATGGGAGACGAAAACAAAAAAAACGAAAACGAGGATGAGAAAACTTCTTTCATTGTCCGTCTGTATTTTCCTACTTCAACTGAGAAGAGACGTGGGGGTTCCTTCGAAACAAACACCACCCCGCCGCTCGACACCTAACACACACCGAAACGACAACGACATTTACAACCGCAAGTTCTCCAACAACTTCGGCAAGCCATTCAAACACTCCTTCTTATTCTTCGACAAGCCACTGAGACATTCCTTGTTCTCCTGTGCTCCGACACCCGTACCAGCCGAAGAAGATCTCAAAGGCTGAGCAGCAGGAGCAACGGGAACAGAAGGAGCAGGAGTAGGCTCCACATCCACAACCTTAACAACCGCCTTACCCTCCAGGACTTTCCTAACCTTATCCGCGTCCCATCCTTTCTGGGTATGCGCAGAAGAGGACGAAGAGCCAGAGAAGGCGTCCCAGAACGCCGAACCAAGTTTCTTGACGAGGGTTTGAGAGGCGACAGCTGCGAGCATCGCCTGTTGTTGTTCTGCTGTGGGAGCCTGTCTCGATGAAGCCGTCGTCGAAGGAGAGACCGTACGCATAGGCGGGCTGGGAGGGGGAGTTGGGTAAGAAGACGAGGCAGAAGAAGACGAAGCAAGGGTGTTGGTCTTTCCGGACAGGAGAGCAGCGAGCGCCGGGCTCGTCTTGGTTGCGAAATAATGAGGACGCAGGTTTCCAGCCAACCCGGTAGGTTGCTGGGTCTGAGTGTTGCTGTTGTGCGAAGACGCGTCTTTCTGGAGGGAACGCAGTTGAGCCTGTTGCTGACCCATCCGAGTCCAGAGTTGCATGCGGAAGCTATAGAGGGCAGGAAAATTAGTATGAGTAGATAGATGGAAAAGAGTGTGGAGGAACGCACTCTTCCATCGACTTGAGCGTGAAAACGTTTCTGTCCGCGAACATATCGAAGTTGTTGTTCCACGGAGCCGGAATCTTCTCACCCTGCTGTTGTTGCTGTTGTGTTGGTTGCGGCGTCTTCTTCTCCTGGCCCATATTGAATCCAGCCATAGTACTCGGCAAACTGGTATTGAGCATCGGGTTGATATTCTCTTGCAACATCGAGGGCCTGCGTTCAGCATTCGAAGCAAGAGGCTTGCCGGAAAGAACGGAAGACCACTCCGGAATGAACGTGGTATGGACGGGCGTAATACCACCGAACGAGCCGAGGCCACCTGCCGCACCTCCCCAGAACGACCTTGCGCCCAATCTGGGGGACGTGGGGAGGTCCTTCTGGGTGTTGGGCGTCAAAAGAGGGCTCTTCGGCGTCTTCTGCGGAGATGCCGGCGAAGATGAGGTAGATGCAAGGAGCTCGGCGGCGGAGACGGCGGGAAGAGGGGCAGGAGGAGGGAGGATGGGGGTGTCAATGTTACCGCGCCCTTCGAGCAGAGCTTTCTTCAAGCCTGCAATCTCCTGACGTAGAGCAATATTCTCAGATTTAGTGCCCATAAGCTCAGTACGGATGTGGTCAATGAGCCTATCTCGCTCAGCGATATCACCCTCGAGAGTAGAGATGTACTCTGAAATGATTGACAGTCAATACACAAAAAATACATGACAAGATTAAAAAAGAAATTTACCCTTTCGCCTGACTCGGAAGTTCCTAGCACTGATCTTGTTGCGAAGTTGTCTTTTCTCTTTCGAGGACATCTTCTTGTACTCTTCAGGGGTCGGGCGCCAGTCATCTGGCTCGACCGACGTCGTCGTCATGTACGATGACTGGTTCTCCTTCTTGTTGCTATCCTTTCCAGAGGTCGATGCGCCGCCAGTCTTTTTGACGACACCGCCAGACTGGACAGTCCCCTTTCGGGCACTCTTTCCTTTGCCGCCCACTTTGACGGGGGTGATGATCGCGTCTGCTGCGGACTCGGACGTTGTAGAGGGGGAGAAAGCGGACACAGGAGAAACCTGCTGAGACTCGCGATGCGATTCTTCCTCCTCATGTTCCTCCTCTTCGTCAAAATCGCTCATCGCTTTCGATCCAGCAGGAGTGCCAACCAAGGAAGGGTCGATGCCGACAGGGGATGCACTCGATTCTGACGAGCCACCGCCGCCAAAGCCGGAGTCAGGGCTGCTGTGAATCAGCGAAGCGTTCGCTTCGCCACCAGCAAACTGACCGAGAAAATCAAGCGTAGAGGCCATTGTAGGCGGTGGCGCAAGGGGGTCAATGACTTTACTATTCGCAAAATCATCGTCTAAAAAGTTGAAGTAGCTATTCGACGCAGAGCCCATGCTCACGTCGGGGATATTGAATGGGTTTGGAGGGGTCGGGGGGAGGGCTGCGAAGGTCGAGGAGGGTGAATGAGATGAGGCGCGAGAGGAGCCGCCTGAAGACGATGCGGCGTTCCCCCCAGAAGACGTTGAGGAGCCCCCGAGGAGATCCATGTTGAAGAAATCCTCGAAGGACGGCTGGTACGAGTAGAGTGAATTGTCGACTTGCATGGCGACGAGAGGCAAGATGGTGTTTTGGAAGACAAAGGCGTGTTGGGGAGGGAGAAGCTCAGTCGAGCCGCGCGTCTATCGGCTGCGTAGTAAGCGGCTCCCACACACCACCGCATCGGCGTTACCGCCGTTACGCGCCTTCGCGAACCATGTAGAACCGCGTCGAAACGATCCGCCAGGTGAACCGAACCAATTACAACCTACAACAGGCGCGCGCAGCTCGGTCGCCGAGCGTCGTGACTCATGCCGCAAGACCGACGTAAGCCTGCGCCTGGCCTGCGCTTTGAAATCGCGGCCGCCTTTGTTGTGGGAGACGTGGACCTCTCCTATATCGCGACCATCTATTGCAAAGGACCTCAATATGTTCACAACGGGATGTGTTCCTACTCACGCTGCAAGTACTAAGGCAACCGCGGTCGCAAATGGATTCAAACCCAACAACGCCTTCTCGTGGATCTCAAAGCGCGAGGTTCACCAAAGCTTGTAGCACTCTGCTAGAGAACTTCTGGCTTTGGTGAAAATCACGTTCAAGCAGGGATACTGGGACGTGGTCGTCCACAAGATAGAACATAGGTCTCATGGTACGCGTACAAGAGGCTTTCAAGCTTTGTATCATCGTGTCTCATTACCCATATGTTGGTCAATTATCGGCATTCCTTACTCAATCGCAAATGAACATGACCTTCAAGCCTCTTCAAGCTCACAGCTTTATCCCTTAAAGCTCAGAGACACATCCTGGTCTCTGAAAGGATCACCGCCGGCTGGCCCTCACATACATCTGTTTCAGATGTTGCCTTTGGACAGACACCGATGCTCACATAGCGTTACTGGTGACCTAGTGACTATCGCCGAGGCTCGCCGCTCAGAGGAGAACCCATTTTTTTCCTCGCGAAGTTCGAATAAGTCCGTCCAAGTCCGCTTTACGGAGTTCATGTGTCTGAGCCTCTAGACGGACCTGTGCCTCAATAGGAGCTTCTTGCGTTTGTCGGTCTGCACACCCGGTTCGCATCATAGCATGACGCTCTACATATGACAGCACGTTCAACATTCCGTCCTTTGTCCCGCCCGCCGTTTCGACTAATGTGGTCAACCGACCTTACATACCCCTATACGAGACAAGGTTCCAGCCGGGCGCTCGGAAACAGGAAACAGGATGGGTTGAACCGACTACGTTCGCAGAGTCTCTCGATATCAAACTCAACGTTATCCGAGATCCTGTTCGCTGTAAGAGTTGAATGATATATCACCGAGTCTAACTTTACGTTCGTCTTAGACATACATAGCCTCACCTCCGTTGATCGTCCAGCTGTATTCGCTCTCTCCCTTCCCTTTCCCTGAACCTCCAGTACGTCCATGTTCGGATCGCCTCCTACTGCCTCGTTCGTGAACGCGAGGCTAAGCTACTTGGGCAATCGGTCTGCGACATAACTCGTACGAGGCGCACAATTTTCTATATAGCACGAGTGGAGACGGGTAGCCATTGACTATACTGCCATATTGACTCCACTTCGTGAGCTTCTTCCTTCTTGGATACATCCCGGTGCGCGTGCCATCAGTGACGTTCACCCTATATAACCCCTAGATAAGTGTGTCGACGAGTTGTCCCAATCCATGCCATACAGTAATAGCTAACCATTCGTATAGTTCGCTACCCACTTCAATGTCAGCAAACACGTGCTCCTCTACTCTCCTTCCCGCAGAGCTCACCGATGCCGTCATCGACATGCTCGCCGACGACTCAACGACTCTCAAATCATGTTCCCTCGTATGTCGTCTCTGGCGTATTCGGAGTCAATATTGTCTGCTTTCCACCCTCAAACTCAGCCAACACACGCCCCTCCGAAACCTCGCTGAGCGCCTCGCTCATCCCCTCCTAACAGGCTACATAAGTCATATTCATCTCGACCCTGCGTTCCTACCTCCGACTTTTTGGGATGCGTTCGGAAAGATCATGCCGCACTTACCTGCGTTTAACTCAGTGTCATTCAAGAGTAAGCAGATGTGCAAGGTCCAACCTGAAGCTTGGGACATCTTCACTCGCTATAGCTCCACCATCCAATCTCTCGCATTTGGCAACATCATCTTCGACACTCTCTGCGCGTTCACAAAGTTCCTTAACGGGTTCCCTCATATCACTTCTTTATACGTCGAATATGTGACTTGGGGGAGTGCGTTGACACCTGCGGAACGTCAGTTGCCTCCGCGCAAGTTGACTTCCTTGCGGGAATTGCATTTATACTATTGTACGGAGCGGGCTGAGTTTACGCGTTGGCTACTGAACGAATGTCCCCCTGATGATCACGATGGCATCCTCTTGAATGCGAAGCTGCCAATCAAGTCCCTCTGCCTCACCTGGCACGAGAGGACGTCAAAACTCCAGAATGCATTAAACATACTTGGACCTCGTTTGGAGCACCTCTCACTGCCTCCTAAAATCTCGTCGGCGGCGAGACATATCCCACTAGGTTCGTCCTTAGATCGAGTTCGGAATCACGTCCAGATGAACACTAATCAGGCCACCAAAAACAGAAGATCCAGGACCGATTCTCGACCTATCTGTTTTAGAGAATCTCAAGACGCTAGTTATCTGCTCAGACAACATCACAAGATACAAGGAAGACAACAGCACGTTCACCTCCCTAAGCCGGATGCTCACAACTCTCACCTCCCCTCACATCTCCAAAATTACCTTCGCGCTCAAAACCCCCATCACTTTCGTCGACCCAATATCGGACAAGCCTTCATGGAACCTCATCGACGCAGCCCTATCCCATCCGCATCTCTTGTCGCGATTGCGTACCGTGGAAGTTCAATGCCCGTTACCGGCGTGTGTATCTGAATGCGGGATGATGAGGGCTGAGGCTGCGAGGAGGTTGAGGGAGGAGTTGTTGCCGAAGACGGGTAGAGAGAAAGGGTTGCTGGTGGTTTGTGCGATCGAAGGGAAGGCGTAAAGTTGTAATTGTATGAGGGAGAGGATTAGGCTTTTGACAGTTGAGTGAGCGAGTTATCGGTTTCGTCGTGCGACTTCTTCTCATTCTTCGTAAGTATTTAGTATGGATTCGCATTTCTTTCCGCCCTCGATAGTCCACTTAGTCTTCTTTTTGCGGTCCGACATATCCCTGATCCAGAGAGTCCCCTCAACGCAGCGAAATGTGTGTTTGAATGCATGGCCGTATCGAACGAGCGAACAGCGACACCTTCCTTTCTCGGATCATCGTGTCACTACGCTTTCTCACGACCACGGTAATTCTCGTGATAAAACAGCCGTCTTGACTCTTTCTTCGTCTCTTCTGCTCCCTCTCAGCTTGCTCTCGACTGTTATCGAGTTCATATATGGGCCGGAAATAAAGTTCTTGGGTCTGAAAAATTCAAGCTGTTTACACATCGACTTTGTCAGTCAAACTTGGGGGTTACTGTACATGATATGGTGAGTCAATACTATAACGCTCATAATCTTGCGTCGCTCCAATTTCGAGTCGATTCCCGTTGAACGTGCGTCCGTCAAATCGGGTGTCTGTCTACTTCTTCAAAGGAGGCGTGTTCCCGAATATGAGCTTCATCCTTTCAGGAGGATACCTCTCCCCCTCGAAAGCACCAGCTTTCTCTGCGATCTCGCGAATCTCTTGGATTTCCTCCGGCTTCAGCTTGACATTCAGTGCGCCCAGGTTTTCCTTCAGGTTCTGTCAAATGTATGAAGACATTGGTACCAGGCTGCACGTTGAGAGTGGTCAATGATCCTCACCTCAACCCTGGTAGTACCAGGGATAGGTATGACATCTTCGCCCTGGGCAAGAACCCATGCGAGGGCAACTTGACCGGCTGTAGCATTATGACGCTTCCCGATAGCTTTCAGTCCATCGACAAGTTTGAGTATGTTGGGAAAGTTCTCTTTGGAGAACTTAGGGATCATTCGACGGAAGTCTCCCTCCTCGAAGTCATCTGGGGAACGCTGCATGCGCCAATATGATCAGTTGACTACATTGCGTCTGTGGTTCAGATAATTGAAGAGACGAACATAACGACCGGTGAGTAACCCACGTCCCAGAGGAGAATAGGCAATGATGGCAATGCCCAGTTCACGAGCGGCCTTTAATAGACCGATCTTTTCATCCTCGATGTCAAGCACAAAGGGTGAGTATTCGACTTGGACGGCCGAGATTGGGTGTACCGCGTGTGCGCGTCGGAGAGTTTCTACGGAGCATTCGGAGAGGCCTAGGTATTTGACTTTTCCGGCCCTGCGGCAGAGAAAGGTGCGGACGATCGTCAGAGTTCAGTGTCACTGTCAGGGTGCGCCAATAATGACTCACTTGACTAGCTCCGCCATGGCACCTACTGTCAACTGCAAACAAAGAATAGCTCCTCAGCGAATCATAATCGAAGACGTGATTTTTGAGGACCCACCTCGATCGGAACAAGTGGGTCGGGGCGGTGGAGATAGTACAGGTCGACTTTGTCGACGCCAAGCCTTCCAATAGACTTGTTGAAAGCCTCAGGAACATACTCGGGGTCGGCACGAACGCGTCGATCAGGTATCCCTCCGGCCAGACCGAACTTCGTCGCGAGGAATATCTCATTTCGCTTTCCGGTCTTCTTGAACCTAGCTCAAGGGTGAATATTGCAATCCATCGTGATGTACGTGGGTATCTTCACCATTCACCGATCAGCAACTCGCTGTCCCCATATACATCGGCGGTATCCCAGAATGTCTCCCCAGAGGCGTAGAGCTCGTCCAGGAACTATAGCTCGTAGTCATTAAAACGAGGCTTCAGAATGTCAATATTCGGCTTACGTTGAAGCGTTCCTCGTCTGGCTTCACTGACCCATAAAATGCAGAGATACCCATGGCGCCATAGCCGATAGCAGTTACAGGGATATCGCCGATCTTACGCGTTGGGAGCTTTGCAGACATGGCTGATAGGAGAGAAAGTATCTGTGTCTGCCATTGCATAACTCGACATGCTGTTTATATACGAGAGTGCAATGCCGTCCAATCCCGGTGGGATGCGGGAACTTTACGACGATGATTCAGTGGCTGACATAGTTTAAGGCGAACTTATAATTAGTCCCACATTGGCAGACGGTCCGACTAAAGGTTCTTAACCCCATGGAGATATCTAGTACGAGCACTCAATTCCATTCTGCCAATGATAGAGATGGAAGCAATTGAACATGTTCTGTTGAAATCACCTACATACTTAAGTGGCAAATCACTAAAGTCGAAAGGTCAGTGACTTTTACTACTAGTACTTGGGTGCAGCCAAGGTCCAGCAGCTTGCTCGAGTCGAGTCGGTCTCGTGACAAACATATATTGTTGTGATGGAGACAGCATGCGTCGGATATGGTGTAATGGCTAACATTACCGCCTCTCACTTTGAGAGTCAATTGGCTCCCTGGTCATCGCGGTAGCTCGGGGTTCGATTCCCCGTATCCGAATTTGAATTTTGCTAAGAGTTGCATTTTTTTGGATTGTTCTTTTTATTAACTAAAGCTGCATGGATCGCTAGGAAGGAAGCCCCAGGTCGGAATGGGCATGATTCCAGGCTGAAAATTACAGTACATCATTTATAGGAGGTCGCGTTTGTCTACCCGTTGAGTTTCTAGTTGTTTTGCTGTTTAGGCAACAAAGCTACGGTGCGTAGCTCTTGGATGATTTTCCCTTCCTTCCCAAAATATCTCTGACTCTCGAAACACCACGAATCGTTCGACCGCACCCAATTCCCCAACGCCTGCACGTATGTTGCTAGTTGACGGTCGATAGCCTCTCCCCAAGTTGGAAGTTCTGTGATCAACACCAGGAACCTGTCTACGATAGAGTCATGGAATGTCTTGACCCATTCCAGGGCACCGTGGAGGTCGAGGCCTTCTGCATGCATCACGATGGTTACGATATTCTGCGTGTCGTCCCCTCTGGCTTGTTCGACGTTATAGGAGTAAATATCCTGCGGTCAGATGCCGTTAGTTAGCCCTATCGTGACTCTTATAATTAGTTAGCAAGTGGGTCTACTGACATTCGCGATGCTGAGCATATCTGTGGCAGCTAGAATGAGCTTCTTAACGACGGCATTTTCCAGTACTTTCGCGGGTAAATCCAGGTCGAATTCCAATATAGTGAACGCAGGTTGTGCGCCGATAGTGCCCCTCCTGACTTGAAGGTAACCATCTAGGTCACGTACAAGCTGTTGGCTGCGGTCGTGAGCTTCTTCAATCATTGCCTTCGTATGCTCATCGAAGGCAGCCACGAAACGCTGGTGTGCAACAGGGTTACCTGTTTTTATAGCACGCTCCCAGAATCTGAATGATGGTGGTTAGTGGGCCTTCTTTTCCTAAAAGTGTGGTGGTGCGTACTGTCTGAAGATCTCCCCAACAACGTACTTGCCATCGGCGCGCGGCAGGTGAGGGTTTCTCAGGGCGTACATGATCTCCTCGGACAGCCTTTCCATACCTTCGACAGGCTCACGGTCGGAGTACTCGTCGTACAAGAAGAACAGGTTCATAAGGTCGCAACATGTTCTCAACCGCTCTATATTATCACCGCATTAGACAACGGTACTCAGTTCTAAGCAGCGGTGTGACCAACCTTGATTTGCGTCGGGATATGCCAAAGCTGCAAAAAGATCTACCAGTCAAACGATTCAGTCGGACACGGGAACGGGTAACGGAGTGCGAGGATTTCTTACTGAAGTCGCAGCGGTTGAAGGCATCCTGCGCTTCCGAATTGAGGGCATTGAAGCCTTCAAGCCAGGCTGACGCATCCGCTTTGACTGCTTGATAGTGCGGGTTGAGACGTCGCTGGTAAGGCCAGCGAGCAAGTGTGTCAGGAAGATAGTATTGCGTCGAGGCGGGTCGCATGATGTTGTTCAAGTCGTGAAGCTATTGCTCGAGGTTCTGCTTCAAATGTGTGGTCACTTATAGCATTTATATACGCCGCATATCGGTCTTGTCTGCATCCCACCTTAAGGTATAAGCGAGTTGTTGGTGTCCATTAGTGGAGCGTTGACGGAGGTTTGTTGCATGCGATGATCGACACACACCTGCAAGAATAGCATATGTCAATGGATGGAAGGGTTGAGGCCCAACAACCACCAGATTAGCACTGAGTACATCCATCTTGAGAGCACCGACTCGACTCGTCTACCGAATACCTGTTGGTTCGGAGAAGCTGTCTGGAAGGAGAGCGAGTAAAACTCGTGAGTTCGGACCGCTGTGTAACAGTGTAAATGGGCAAATACCATTCTTCATAGCACGAAGCCAGCTGAGCCGTTGGTCCACAAAGGGAATCCCAAATTATACACAGACCCATTACGTTAACGGTGGTAGACTTCCTTGCGACGTAATGTACAGGATGGATCCTGAGGCCTGAGATCGCCTGTACTACTTTCTGCTTAACATCAGTCATATGGGATCAAGAGCAGACAACTTTCCTCTCTCACCGAGCATTCCTCCGTTGTGCAATAAGCCGCGCGCGTGCTAATAAGTATGTCCTATTCAATTACACGGCGGACGAGCATAGCCGAAGCACCAAGTACGATACCTCCTATAACGATGCAAACAATGAGCATTTCCCCAAGCATCTCCCTCCACTTTCTAACAAGCATGGTACCACCCACGAAATCAGGCACTACTTGCTCGCACTCCAGTACGCCGCTGTCCAAATCACCTCCCAGTTTATCGCCAGAAATGCCAACATCCGTCCGAGGTCTGAATGTCGTGCGTCTCATGCCAATATTCGAACGGATGCTCCGTGCCAGTCCTTCGCTGAAAACTTCTCGCCGCTTCGCCGCCCATGCTTTGCGCGGGTACCATCGTGAAAATAGGATGGGTATTTTATACACGAGCATGCTGGCGTGAACCTTCAGAGCCGTCGATCGTGCTGTCTTCGGTACCCCAAGATGATCTGCCAGTTCATCTCCGGCGAAGAAGCGGGTGAGCGCGCAGTGGTAGGCTAAAGATGCTCCCATAGGAGGGCGGTTTGAAACGGCTTTGAGGATAGGCATCGTAGGGACGGGACTGGTCTCTAGCGGCTGGTTTTCAGAGAATAAATCGAGAACGAGTGAAGCGAGGAGTTTATTGGACACATCGACCTCCGTAAAATAGTGGCTCAGAATAGAGGGAGAAATACCAAGGTAGTAGCCGACATGTCTCCAGATCGCCAAATAGCCTTTGGCTTGAGATTGCTCCGGGCGCAAACCCATGCGAGACTATGACGTTCGATTTGTACAAAAAATATTTGACGCGAAATTGGAGGTCGTTTGTACGAAACACCTGTGTGCACCCGATACACGATGGGGTCCGCG
>MU275337.1:7436-59772 GCA_022160315.1 Panus rudis PR-1116 ss-1
GTTCACTGCCCGACTTTCTCTGCACTGCGTGAAAATGCTCGCCAACAACTCGTCACGGACATAACACCTCTCCTTGATGCCGACGATTGCATTGCCAATTCCCGCCTCCGAGATGCACTTCGTCGCTTCACCGTGTCGCTCTTTAGTGATGACTGCACTGTCTGGCCTCAGTTCTCATCTCACTATTACCTCGGCACCCTTCCTCCGATTCCGATTGAGATGGGCAGCCTCCCCCTACCTCAACGGAAAATTGTCGCACGCGTAACTTCCTTATGGCACATGTCATGTATCCGCCTAGCCGGTCATATTTGGGGTGATTATAAGCGGAAGACAAATCCTTTCCCTTCCTCCCGTCCTCCTCCCACCTTCTTACTTCCCCCCCACTTACAGCATCTTATTTGACCTTCATTTCTCACTTCTAACCTTCGAAATTTCTGATTCCTTGGCGATTTCTCTTTTCCAAATATTTTTGTTTTAACTTTCCAATGAGTCGACAAGGTCAATACTTGTATGTTTGCATCTATTTACCTGAGTTATGTAACATAACGGAGTCGGTTCAATCTATCCTGTTTCCTGTTTCCTATCGCAGAGAGCTACTTCCTCATCCCTCCCTTCATGCCTCGCGCGGAGGTTGAACCTGAGGCTTTATCACTGTAAATCGCAAACACCGAAAAACAGCCTTGAAATTCACTTACTCTTCACACATTAAAGCCAGTGGAAGTATCAACGATTAGTAGTGACCCACTTATTGTGAGCGAATGTTCCGCCCAGAATATGGAGCTCTGGTACTAGTAGCCGACATAGCTACTAGTAGTAGTGATGAGTCATGGTGCATATCAGCATGCTTGTTGCGGTCCTTGAAGATGGTCCCGAGTCACATGACCGTGACGCTCCTCATGATGCGTTGAGTTCAGAGCTTCAGAGTCGTATTCAATTGTTTTCCCCAAATCATTGTATGTTTGACTGAACGTGTTCTCACCTTCTGGGAAAGGATTGTTCGGCAGTATAACATGAAATCGGACGGAATTCCTGCAGCTTTGAGATCAAGCTCCGTCATCACTCTTAGTCAGTGACTACTTATCGCCTTCAAAGCTCATGTCCCCCCATGGAGGGTGTAAGTCCCGATAGACGTCGGATCCGACGCCTCAACCCACCTCGGTTCACATACCCCAACAAACGTCACTGATTCTTCCAGACAGATCCCCAACGAAAAATCACTTAGATAGGTACTCACATACCTATTGAGTGTCATCTTCGCAGTACGCATCGCACTGTGTTGTACGAAGGAAAACACAAACCTATTTGCCACTTCAATCCCCCGGAATCGTGACTCATTACCCCATGAAGTTAACCATGATCGACCCGAACCAAGCTCCGGAGCGACATTGGCCATCTTGAATATGCTCCTGGGCGGCGTTACGGAATGAGGCTGACGGAGAGCTTATTTCTTCCGGCTGCTACGACTATCCCGTCGGTCATCGAACTAAGCATTGCTGGGGCGGCAAAACGTGTTGGATCCCGAGGACAGCAGTTGGACTGAGCCTCACCGTTACAGGCAGCTGCGACGAGAGGCTGTGTATAATCTAATCAAATAGAGTTCCAAGTTTGCGGTCAATTCTAGTCACTTCGAAAAAAATGCAGGTGTCAGTGTCCGGGGCGAGATACCTGCGGTGCAACAACACATTGGAAAGCAGATTGAACGGAGTCGGGTGTGACCTGTCGGTACCCACAATCGCGACTTGGATGTCAAGTATCCTCGAGTTCAACGGGAGAAGGGCACCCACACTGTAAAACCACGTCGGAGACGGAGAAGTTAGTAAAGAAGTCAATCGTTTATCCACGTTCCAATCATGTCGATACTCACCCACAAGCGTAACAGTCCCGATAGTCATCGGATGTGTATCTCATTCCTCCTTACACCACAACATGCCGGACCTCCTACTGAACCCCTGATCTACAAAAAATCGCCGGTACAGGTACCTTCATCCCAAATTAGTACCCCCTTCTCGTCCTGCATCGCAATCTGTCAAGAAATAGGCGTGTCCCACCCAAAAGGCTTTGAGCAGATCATACGGGTAGCCAGGAGTTCCGGAGTGACGATAGCTCACTGAGTATAGGTATTAGGTTCCAAGGCAGCGCGTCGGTCCCGCCGCTGATGGGATCGTCGCTTTGAGAAGTCACCCCGATACCTTCAGCCTGTTAATACACGGGTATTGTGACAACCGGAGAGGGGTCAGTAGGAAAAGGATGTTCAGGAGTCGAGTATGCTTGAGGGCTATGTTGTAGAACTAAGAAAATTGACCTCTGCTTCTGTTCGAGCTTTGATGGCCGATGAACCGGTGGCTATCGTGTAACCGTGGTCTCAGCATCAGCCAACTGTTGAGATAGCGAGACAACAAGGGCAATTAGTTGTCACTCACCTACAGAATATCCGGGAAAACAACGGGATCCGGTGGATTGCACCTCCGTCCCTCCATTTTTTTCTTCCAGTGCTCGCCGCTTTCCTGCCCCCGGATACGACCCGCAGTATTCACCGGTGCAGATACAGGTACCTACTCATCAAGACCAGCCCTCGGGTGGTCCGCGCACCGAAATCCACACCGCCGCTCATGGCACGAGTATATTGAACTCGAATTCAAGTTCCGGAGCGACGCTCCCCCTCGTTGAGTATACTTGCAAGGTAGGTTCCCATAAGTCGGTACCGTCGACACCAGCCCCAAATCCCCACCACGCTTCGAGAGTAATCGCGCAAGGCTGTGTCTATCATGAATAATGGGCAACAGCTTACAACCGTCATAAGCAGTACGTTTTCCTCCGTATTGATGGTAACCGGCCCTTGCACCGAATTCAATAAAGTTCAATAAACTCGAAATAGATCCGGGTACTTACGGAGGGGTGTGCGTAGTGGCCTGTGGCACTAGCTGACAGGATGATGCACTGCCTGTGGCAACTCGCATGACGCGGCGAGGCCTCACGACCTGACGATGTTACCGGCAGTGCCGCTTCAGTAACAAGGTTCATGATCGTAGAAGTTGAAAGCCACTTTACAAACGCACTTGTGTCATACGACGTTGTGATGCTTACCATGCTTATTTTACTTACCTGGTTGCTTGTGGAGTCTCGGCTGCCTGGATGGGTCGGATCGGCCGATGTACCGCTGGTGATACCGTCGGAGACTTTCGAATACACTGCCATGGGCCGAACCTAGGTGGACGACTCGACATGGCCGATGATGTAGGGTACCATGACACAACGTGACCAGCTTCATCATGGAGTCCAGAACACGAAGAGAGGCGTGATGATTATAAACATGACATACCTTCCGATTTGGAGTCGTAGGTTCAAGAAAGTGAAGGTTTGAACGTTGAGGACGGGTTATACATAGGACGAAACGAGTCGTGAACTGGGAGCTCACGCTGTTTGACATGACGAGTCTATCACGGATGAGACATCAATATGACCATGACCGTGTCCTGACCGTGGACTTGAAATACTACCAATCCACGGGTCCAGTCAGGCGTGTCAACAACAGAGCGCATTTCGTATTCGCATAGATCACGATGTACGAGCACACGACCTCCCAATGCACGCCGAGAGATATTCTAAGAAAGCCGAAAGTTTGAATTCAGTGAGTATCCCAACTTTCCACTGCCAGTCATTCAGCGTTCGAACTCTACAATATGCAACACGAAATGACGTACCCCTCGACAAATACATCTCTTTCCACCGTCCCCACTGGACTGCGATCAAAAAATGCCTCATTGCACTCCGGATCCCAACCCAACGAGCGTGACCATAGCAAGCGCAGTGACAAACCCACGAACAAGACTGTGACAACACGCGAATCGAACGTGGCCTTTACACAGGTCCCGGACCAGGTGAACGTTCAACCCATGAGTACAGTACGTACAAAACCACGCACGCACGAGGGGGAGCGCACAATGATCACAATGTACTCAACTTTGGGTTCTGGATATCTTCTGATCCGAGGGCACGGGATCGGGATGAGAAACGGCGTGGGGATGTCGATGAAGATGGGAAGATGGGAAGATAGTAGGAGAGAGGTTCGATTGGGGGCGACTTTGTAGTGAGAATGAATAATGATGGGGATAAGATGAAGATAGGCGACTGAGTTACCTCAAGCTTCGTTCAAGCTTTCATTGAGTAGGCGTGGACTTCGCATAACGGAGATCTACGATCGGGGAGGGAAGTGAAGTTTCTTGCCTTGACCATAGCTAGGGAATGGGAAACGAGAAAAGTGAGTCGAAGGACGTATGTACCATGAAGTGCTGTAAGAACTTGGACGGGTACAATACGATAAGTGGTCCAGCTGCCAGCTGGGATTTATGGGAATAATCTACTCGACAAGTACTCGGCGCGCAACCAACAATGAAAAGTTTCCTCAGCCATAAACCCGGTCCAGGGATGAGAACAGAAACAAAACGGCAAAGTATACGAACGTAAAGTGTCCAACTGTCCAATCGTCCAAGTACAACAAGGCACAGGACATGACACACTCACCTACAAATTCACTTGTACTCTGATCACGAGTGCCGTACTGCCGTCTCCTCGAGTTCATCTCTCGAGTCTGGAAGAAAAGAAGCACTGGCCGAGATCGACACGCGAGTCCTGAGAGTCCTGAGAGCCAGAGGCTATGACGCGGGGTAAGGCAACTGATTGAAATCCTCGACGTGTGGGGTAATCTGGAAGGTCGATTGAGGTACGCAGTCGCTGCGGGGTCGATTCATGCATGCTGCATGTTTCCTGGGACGCTTGAGGGAAAGATGTGTAGGCCTAAGAAATCAAAGAAGAGGAAGTCAGAGCGAACCTGGACTCGTAAGCGAGTCAGTAATCAAAACAGCACAAGCACAAGCACAAGAGATAGAGATAACGAACACCCTGCTCGTCTGTTTCATTTCGGCTACGGACTCGGAACAGAAACCCTACGAAGGCTTGTGCGCTTTCAAGCGTGAGGTCGTATTGCGCATGCTGAAGCTTGAAGGGGCGCAGTGGTCAGACGACCCTAGCTTTGACGTTTCGTGTACTTGAATAAGTAGGGCCACGGTCGGGAAAGATAGGGGTCGGTGAGTGTGCTGTATAGATGACGAGATCGGAGACGGTACAGGTGTTCGGAGTACTCATGCGACCTGAACGAACCGCCGCGAGCCGCCGAGCGCGAATGAAAGAAAAACTCGCGGAACGCTTTGGGTTAATATCATCCACATCCGATTCTCTGCCGGTACTCACTCTACAGTACTCGGAGCTTCAAGCTTCATTAGTATCCTTAGTTCCGTGAATGACACAAGTACATGAACCACCGTGAGCTTACTTACACTACGTTACTCGGGTTCGGGTAGGGATGGAGATAGGGAAAACACGGAGAGACTCGGACTTGAGACTGAGTCTACCGAAGTACCTCTCTGGACTCGACATAACTCGGACTCTTCAGGCACGCATTCAAGCTTCATGTCCACTATTAGCTCATGGTCTTTTGATCGAGTTTGAGTCTGAGAACGGTCAAGTCATTGTCAGGTCACAAGAAGCATAACCGATAGACACGAACTTGAAGCGATATCGATGCGATGTCATGACGCGAAAGGTGCGCACGGGGTAGTAAGAGTGGCCGTTATGACGCAGAGCGGGGTAAGGGGGAGGGGTATGTAGGAGAGGCTCTTCGTAAAGTGGAAAGTCGTAATGACATAGCTACAGACTCGCTATGATATCAACTAGGAGTCCCTGGTAAGCCGTCAACCAGGTAAATGGAAAGAGAAAAAGAAAACGTACCGCCTACCGTAAACTGTCGTCTATTTCATCTCCGGTCCTCTACGCCGTATGTAAGGCATTGACATACTTACCCATACCCATGACTCCAATACGAGAGGTCAGCCGACCTGTGTTCGAGTGTGTTCGAGTTTCAACCACCAAGATGAGGTGAACAGCCCGCGGAAGGCGTCCTAAGTCCGGTTCCTCATTTCGCATGTCCCACGGATTACTTACTACTTTTTACTGCTGGATTGACGACTACCACTTACAACTTACTGCGGCTTCGTTTAGCTCCATAATATTACCAGTGCAAGCTGCAGTACTGATGCCAAGCAAGACCCTGAATCGCGATTCGTGAGGTGAGCTTGGATCCTCGAGGTAAGGAAAAGAAGGCATCATGATGCTGCGTAACTTCCACATACTGAATGCCGATCACCAAGACACAAAGACGTGAGATGGTGCGGGGTATGGGTACGGGGTATGGGGTACTGTATGACGCGGGGGAAAAAAGCCTAGTGCAGGGTGTACCGCCATAGAGGGCGTCTTGACTCGGACTCCTGAGTTCAAAGCTGACGCTCTGGGGTACGTGGTAAGGAACGCAAGAAAACGTAGACGCAGGTGGGGGGACTTGGCAAGACGCTGTGGGGTTCAATTTCGAAACGTAAGTGAACCGAGTTCGTCCGAAGGACGTGCTTTACAATTTCATGAGGATGAGAGGGAACGTACGATCGTACCGCCGGCGCATCATGATCCCGCGTGTAACTGATCCTGTCCTGTCATATTTCTGTTCTGTGTTCTGTCCTATTCTCCCTCAGCTTCGTCCGAGTCGTGTCGTCTATTTCATTTCCGATACCCTCGTCACTCGCCGTGCTGCAGACCTGCGCGCAGATAGACGAGAGGGACACTGGTCAGACGACCTTTGCAAACGAACACCTTGAATATCATCCGTACCTGACATACTGTATCCTATCGGCGTCCATGTTAGTATCCAATACACATACTAGTAGCTACGCACTGACGTTAACGAGAAATGGTGAGATTGGAGTTTGAAATGTGCAGCAAGGGGTGTCAGTGTCGCTCTGTCGATTACGAGGTTGTTTTTCAAAGTGATGCGAATGGTCCCACCTACCAAGTCCGCATCCGAATCCGAATCCGAATTCGCAAACGCAAACGTCGGAACGCTCTGACCGCTTTCCGGGTCCAACGAACGTCCAACCCGAATTACGATACCACCGGCTTTAGATCCGTGAGGCAGTAACCATCAGTATCAGTGACAACGGTCCGCTTGTCGTCCTTGGCTGAGCGCGGAGCTCAAGGAACCTAGTACCTGTATCGTATTTGGACCACTGACCACTTAGTGTATTGTTAGCACCGTAACAATACCAGTACCTGTGAGCAATGAGCAAAGAGTGTCTCAACGCTTCTCGAGGCTGAGCTGTCTGGGCCGTCCGAGCGGTATCATCATCTTCGTCTTCGTCTTCTATCTGTCGGGTTCGACTTTGAGCGCGTCTAGTGTACTACGAGTCTGCTTGGGGTTCTATTCTGGTCCAAGTTCTCAGTCCGTTCTGTTCTTGTTTGAATTGATAGATGAGACTCGTTTTCCTACGTCCCTACGTTCCAGGATTCGAATGTTCCAAGAAGCAGCAGGTACAGAGAAGTGGCTTCATCTCTGCCTCTTTCTCTCTTCCCCTCGTCTTCATCCCTTCCTATGCGTCTTCAACTTCATTTCATGCCTTCTATTTCACGGCAATCTAGAAACCCCGACCGATGGCCAGGAACTGCGCAGTCCCAGTGTCCCATCCAAAAGAATTTCCACCCCTCAGGGCTTGAAGCTTGAAGGCGCGCGCAGATCATCCTAATCCGGGCAAGAACGACATATCAAAAGGACGTTGTGGAGCTTCCCGACGCGTCCGCTTTATTTTCGTTCCATCTGCGCATCAAAAGAGAGAAAAGAAAGAGAGAGAACCTAGGTCTGGAGCTTGGAGCCTGGAGTGAGTTGAGATCAACGACTTGAGGCAAAGGTCCCAACACTATTACCAAGGTCCAAGGAAGAGATCTAGAGAGGCGTCCAAGGAAGAGAAAGGCGTCAGAGTCAGAGAAAGGCGTCAGAGTCAAAGAGAGGCGTCAGAGTCAGAGAGAGGCGTCAGAGTCAGAGAGTCAACTGATCAACAAGGTGTGTATAATCTCGTATCAGGTTTTATCAGTGTGTTAGACGCGTCCGAGGGGGGTGTATCGTGACTGAACACGACCGTTCAACGTTCAATGCGTTCTCTTGAGTTGTCCAGAATTCGAAGATTCCTGAGTTCGTGCGTTCGTGAGAGGAGTGTGTTACGGTAGCTCTCGGGGGGACCGAGCGTGGTCCACGGTGTGAATTGGAGGGTACTAAGCATAATCAAATAGGCCAAATTGGGCTGGGACGGGACCGGTATCGTGAGCTTCTACGGGAGAGAGAGACCCTGTAAGAACGACCAGAAGGAATGCGGCGTCTTCCTTCCTTTTTGTCACTCGTCCCAAGGATGGGCTTCGAAACGCCACTTTCGTCGTTTGGTGTTCAATTGCAATTGAGGGCCCCTTATTCTTGTTGAGTGATGGGTCGGCGAAGATCCATGGACAAGAGAAAACGGGGGTGGAGGAGGGCTACGCAGAACAAAGCAACGAAGAGACCAAAGGGGGAATGGCGGCCACGGGGGCTCTGTTCGCTGAGAAGGAGTCTTATAGGGCAACCTCTGAGGACGGTGCACGCAACCGTTCGTATGAGGCAAGGCGAAAGGAAGTCCGGAGGATCCGAGACTGAAATCGGGCGACGGGGATGGTATCGAAATTGCGGCAGGCAAAAGTCCGACGTGGTGCCGGTGACCTACGGGCGATCACGATTGGCCGGGTGGCGGTCGGAGGCCGAAAGTGAAAGTAAACTCCGCTATGGAAAACCCCGCACTGCAGAAAAGCCTCCGCGCGCGCTCAGACTGGAGGAACCCTGGCAGGTTGTACGCCGCAAGTGGAGGTTTGCGCACGAGGAGGCCTGCAGCATCCGTGTCTCGAGGAGGCCGGAGATCCAGCGCAGATACAGCCAGAGACGTGCAGACTGGTTGCAGACGCAGATACCCACAGGGCCAGCGGTTGCCTCAACGGACACCGCCCTCACCGCTTCCGCCAGCTTCTTCCTGGATACAATCAGGCCCCAGCTTTTGGTTATATACCCCCCTCCCCGCTTCCCTCCTCCCATCTCCGCCCTCCGCTCACCCACCGCAGTCTGCACACTCACGATGACGGAATACGACTACTCCCCCGCTGCGTACGAAAAGTACCTCGAGAACCAGAATAGGGTCTCCAACTGGGTCAACACCCAGGCTTACCATGCTAAACACTATGCCAACCCATTCATACCCCCTTCAGAGGCTGCTGCCCCATCATCATCTTCCTCCCGTGCACGCTCCCCACCGCATTCCTCCTCTGCGCATTATCGCTCGGGGTCTTCGTCGAGACAGACGAGTCCGACACCCGTAGCGTCCCCAACGTACGTCTCTTCCAGACCATCTGCACATAGGTCTGCAACGATGCCTATTGTCGTCGATAGTCATAATCATCACCAATCGAGACATTCTCGCTCCACGTCACGTACGACTGCTATCCCTCCTCCCCCGCCTCCCCCACCACAAATGTATTACCCGTCTGGGTACCAAACTACCTCACCAGTCTCGATGGTGTATGCTCAGTACCCTGCTCAGACTTCCCCGAGGGCGATATATAGTACGTCTAAACATGGAGAGACGAAGCATATTAAGGTGACTGTGGCGCCTGGGGAAAGAGTCGTTATACAGCCTGGCTCGAGGAGGGTTGATTATGTGAGTGATTCGCATGTTAGGAAGAGAGATAACAGTCTAACAGTCCCTCCTCTTCCTATCCCTGTCCCTCTTCCTGTCTCCTCTCCACCACCTCCACACACCTCAAAACCGCACACAAAACAGTACACGCCAATGAACACACTCACACCCGACACCCGATCCTCCTCCCGCTCCAGCAGCGCCCGCAGCCCCACCAAGAAATCACAGCCGTTCTTCAAACGGATCTTCACCGGCGCTGGGGGTGGGGGAAGTGGGAGTGGGGGCGGCGGTGGGGGTGGAAGTGGAAGTAGGGGATCACATCAGAGTAATCGCTTGACGAGGGTGAATAGTCATTCGGGCCATTATTATGATGGGAGACGGGAGCGTAGGTTGTCGTATTGAGTTACCCTTGCTTGCTTCTTGGTTAGTCGACCTGGATACGAGGACCGACGACGACGACGATGAAGTTCCGTGCCGTCTTTGTGGTCAATTAGGTGACTGCGCGAGGGGAAGCGAGAAGCGAGAAGCGGTGAAGGTTAAGGGCCACGCACCGCCGTCCGCTGGCGGTACTAGTGGAAGGGTCACGGAACCGACGAGGCGAGCCGCCGTCCCCTTCCCCTCCTTTCGCCCCTCTCCTCCCCTAGCCGCGTAAACTCCGTTGCATGGCCCCATTGCGCCGATGTGGACCTCCCTTGCCGTGTTGCGTCACTTCTCCTCGCCTTACGACGACGCGCACTGCCCCCGCCTCTTCCACACCGACTTGGAGCCGTCCTTTACGACGGTCTTGTATATACTTTTCTTACCCGCCTTGCATACTTGCATACTTGCATACCCATTTATGCATCTGCATACCCGCATTTTGCATCATCACCCACTCCCACTTCCACAACCACTTCCACTTCATTTGTTGCATATCCACCATCCCCATCCCATCTTCACCACCCTCCATCCACCCTCATACTCATTGCCATCCCATCTTCATCCACTCACATCTTCATCTTCACCCTCCCCATCTTCCTCAAACTTGCATCTTCATCAACCCTTTGCATCGTCACCCTGCATAGATGATAGAACTGTAATTCACGTTTAGTCGCTCTTTCTCTTTCTACCCCCCTCCTTTTGTCTTCTTTTTACTTCTCTTTTTCTTCACTGTTCACTTTTCATTCTTTGTATCATCTTTCGTTTTTGTTGCATACACTTCTTTGCATCGTCCACTGCCTTCTGCAATTTTTTCGAAGTGTACTTATTTCCCTTTGCCCTTTCTTCCGAATCTTCCCTACGCTACGCTACACCACCCTCTCCTCCTCACCTCGATCTTCGAACCTCGAACATCGACAACTCGACCTTCGACATCTCGATGACTGTAGCCTATCCGGTACACTACGATTATCCTCATCCCTGTCCTAGGCTTATCCGGTACTTTACCCCCTTCCTACCCGTCTTACCCTTTACACCTTTCCTCCTCTCCTACCTCCCCTACCCCCCGAGTCCCACTCCATTGCGGCGGGAATCTCGCACCGCACGACGAGGACAATATCAATCCTCGCAATCTGCACGACCAAAACGCTATAACGCCAAAACGCTAAAATGAACCCGACGACCCTCCACGCGCACACTACAATTCCAATACCCATTCCCGTGTTACGTCTCAACGCTCTAACGTTATTCTCAACCTCTGTTATCCCCCATTACGATTTTGCAAAACTCCACAGAGAGTAGCCTGGAAAGCTAGATGCTAGACGTCGACGCTGTAGTACGCACTCCTACTACGGATTACGGATTACGGATTACGGACTTAAGTAGAGTAGTACTTATTTCTCTTTTTTCCTTTGTTTTGTTTTTCCTGTTTTTTTGTTTTGTTTTTGTTTTTTGTTTTGTTTTGTAGTCATGATTGAGATGAATGAAATGATTTTTCTCCAATTGGTCGGGATGTGCATGTGAAACTCGGAGACGGCGAACGATTTCTGCTAATAGGTAGAATTGAATATCGACCATTCAGCTCAATCCGGGGTTGGGGACATAGGCTTCATATTACTTGGGGAACGGTATTGATTGGAATAACTAATGATGACTCGGTGAAGGAGAAGGAGAAGTTGAGTGAGAACTTGTATTTTTCAACGTCGGGATACTTAGTATTACGACCATAGAGAGCAGAGTTAGACCTGGGTGGTTGTGTGGCAAGTTCAGGCCGAGCGTTGGACACTACTGATCCTTTGAATTCCCTTGCCGGAGGAGCGGCTGGGAACGAGACCAAATTCCCTTATTTGATTCGCAGGAGCCGGAAAAGGCAACGGCTTCGAGAGTCTCTTTCGCTCGGGGGCGGGGCTGCTCTCTTTCCGAGTCAATAGCATGTACGCCGACTTTACAATCCCCTGCCTGCAAATGAACCTCCATACACATTGCATCGTCATTGTTCTCTTCGATTTGTACCATCCCTCAGATGCTTTCCCCGACTCTGGTGGCTTGTTGGACCCCCATAGGCCGCTCGAATGTTATCCTCGGTTCTATAGCAGACACTGGCTCGTCGCGTCTCGCTTCCAGCATAACAAGAAGCGTACAATGACACGGCATATCAACATGATCCGAATTGCTCGCCATACTATCTATTAGTAACAGTCTACAAACTGGAGTGCATATCGCAAGTTGGCTGGTTGTGGCGTTCACTGATCCTTGGTAGTCTGGTTCTGCTCAAGAGCTCGGGTCTAGCTTGCTTGCTTGCGAGCCAAACAATCTGGGTGTGTGATAGACGAGGTGGATCTCAGTAAGTGGTATGAAGGCTCGAATCCAAGTTTTAGAGGTTCAGTATGGGAGGGACCACGTTGTGAACTTGAAACAATGGGACTCGCGGATGGTGATGGTAGTGGTGAGTGTGCATCTCCTACTAAACGTCTCTCACTTCCGAGGCGTATGTGGATATGTGGTTGCAAGGATACACACTTCGGGTTACCTTATTCCAGTGTACTCTGGAGAACGCCATGTTATTCCCACAGTCCCTGCACGATCCCTGAACACTCGGGCAATGCCACATTCAAGCTGCGGCGTACCAACTGGTACTCTTCCTGTGTCTTCTCCTGTGTTCGATGCTCTACAGCTGCAGGTGTACAAAGACTCAGTACGGCATCCATACAAACCCCACTTACGCCAGTCTACTATAGCTACTAGGGTGACTAGGACAGGGCAGGAGGTTTGAGTCACTAAGGAAACGTGGCACGCGAGATACAAATACAGTATACAAGGCTGTGGCGGATATCCTCATGTTGTATACATAGAAGCAAAATCCATCTCCAGTGGACCGGGGGTATAAGAAAGCTAGTATGCCGCCCAAGCTTAAGGATCCTCACCTCCCCTTGAGTCCCTCCCGCGAAGTGACGGTCGACACGTGTGTACTTATTCTTCGCCCCCAATGGCCTCTCTCGGTGAGTCTTGCTCTGTGTTAACGTGCGTTCACAGAGACAATGCTGATAGCATCTTTCTATATAGCAGGACATACTACTGCGCTAGCCATGACGTTCAATAACGACGGAGCTCTGGAAGAATGTATCCAGAAATGCAAAAAGGCCCCAAGGAACGCATTCCACCTACACCTCGACACTCTCCTCTTCCGACGTCACCCACTCAACACACCGATGCTACGTGAACGATTCACCATACGCCTCCTCTCCAAATCAGCCACCATACTTCAAATCGTACCCACTATATTCGTATGTGGCGTCACATGTACGAGATGGTTCTTTGGAGACGAGGACGTTCAGATACCTCGAATTTTGGAGAACTATTTTAGAGGTGAAGGGAATTGTTATGTCGGGAAACGGGTACCGTCGGGCAGGAAACGATATACCCCCTTAGAACTGACCTTCGCGTCTTGCGAATTCAAACATCTCTCCGCCTTCAGACAATTCTTGTCTACCTTTCCCGACGACGCTAAATGTCGAACAGCGCGGTATGGAAGTTGGGTGAGGGTCGAGGGGAGGTATCTTGAGTTCGATTCCGCTGTTCCCATTACGAGTATGCGAGAGGCGGATTTGGAGACGTTGGGGACGTTGGGGAAGGTGGTTCATCCTTTTGACCCTGTTGGTGCTGTGATCTGGTGCAGTAAGTTCTGCTCTAGGGTCATTGCGAGGATACTCTGCGTGAAAAGTCAGGCGAAGGGGAAGGGGAGACTTGGAGGTCCGGGGAAGGTACTAGCAGCTCAGGTGAAAGGGAGGCAGAGTGAACGGCAGAGAAGGAAGGGGAAAGGGAAAGGGAAGGAGAAAGCTCCGACTCAGGAGTACGAGCTCGAGGAAGTGCAGACGAGCAAGAAGAGAGAAGAGGAAGATTTGTCAACTGACCTTGATTCGAGGACGCTTGATGAGGAGCTGATGAGGCTCAAGCTGGAGGTGGAACTTGGAGAGGCGGGACCATCTCGAATTGATTCCCGAAGATCGTGAACAAGGGTCGGTATTCATACCTATGCCTGTGGTCTTGCCACATATTGTTCCATTGCCATTGATCCCAGTCACCTAATATTTGAGCACTGAGGTCGCTCCCTGTATTATTTATAAGTATACATTCTTCAATTTCACAATGCGATGTCTACAATGAGCATCCCTTGGCAGTCACGATTCCGTTGAGCCCAAGTCCGAGGGTCAGGTCATCGCCGAGCGCGTTGCAGAAACTACTGACTGAGAATCCGAGTCGATTGGATTTCTGGAGGCTGAGGCCGGAACGAGATCGAAATTTCCTTTTATCGACGAGAGTAGCCGGATATGGCAATGGCTTCTACCCAAGCTGGCATTCCTCTTCACTGGTGGACGACACTAACTTCATCTCTTACCATGACCATCTGCATCATAGGAGGATGGTCCTTCACGCATTGTACTCGTACTTCCTCACTTCGTTCTTTTTGTTTCTCAGACGCTACCTACAAGGACGCTCATGTCGGCACGAACGACTGGCCGATGACGAGACGCCTCAGACCACGCCTACGTATACTTCAGTCCGGCGTGGCCCGTGTGGTGTTTGCGGAGTGCAGCGAGCTCTACGTAGTGTCATACAAGGCTTATTTTAGGCATAAACATGGTATCACATCCTAGAGCCTTTCCAAATCGCCTCTTTCCACTATTCCTGCTGAACACTGTCGCCGATTGGTACGTGGACTCGCTGCCTGAGGGTGAAACATAGCCCTCGTCCTTGTCAACAGATCTTTTACATTATACTTAGCCTTATTGCTCCACGCTCGGAGGAGCCGTGCAGCGAGTCAATGTCGCGTCCAATTGTGCCCAAAACAAACCAGTTTTCTCTCACAAGTGACACTACGCGCTGGTGGGAGCTCCCGGTGCAGTTTTCTCCTGTCGTGATGCCCGAGTTCTGTCGGCCCAGGTTCGACCTGCGTCATCTTGACTGTTAAAGTGGAGTAGACCCCGGCGTTCAGTTTCAATATCAGTAGCAACTGCCCCGGCAGGTATTCGTCAGACTGGCTCAACAAGAAGCCGGGCATCTTAGGCAGCACAGCGGTGACCTCCGAGTCGGCTTGCTTGTGGGACTATAGGAAGCAAGTATAGAGCGTGGAGAATCTACCCAAACGTTTCCTATGGACTCCTCTCGCCTGACTATAGGTATTCAAGCTCGTGCCCCTTGGCAGCCTGCGTATTACGAGTTGTCCTCGTGAGTTCAATCATCTCCTTCCATGGCATTCTCCTTGCAGTACCCTTACATCATTCACCATGCGTCACAGGGAAATCAACAGTTTCCACTTGCTCGCAATCATCAGTGCGCATCTCTGACCTTTTTTGTATTCATTCTCATCATCTGACCTATCAAAGGTGTTATACTGTACGAATATCTAGACACATTCAGTCGAGAAGTCAATCGGATATGGCACCGCAAAATGGATACCTGTTCTGCCTTGTTCATCATAAACCGATACTCTATCCTCCTGTCTGCCACTCTTCTCATGATTCATTTCATCACTTGGGAAGACGTGAATGCGAATTCTGCCCAGCTGGTATGTCCCATTTTTTTGCCTATCCATTCTTTCATCAAAGCCTGACTTCGATAGGCGTAAGTGTTGCTTGCTTTTCTGTCTGGTTGAGGCGTCTTATATCAATTCAAAATAGCTGCGAAGCTGTATCTCGGACCTGCGCGATCCTTTATAGCCTAGGGCGGTGTGCTGTATACGGGATGGCTGCAATGCGGATGTACGGGATATGGTTCCGGGACAAGCGAATCCTTGCCGTCCTCCTGATCCTTGGATCAATCGATCCTGTAATCAGTGTGGTATGTTATCGTTTTCTTGAATTCGCTCCATAGCTTGAGGTGCTGAGTGATGAGGGGTAGGTCGATTCTTCTTTATATAACGTTGTTGTAGTTCCAAATGGATGCGACCAAGTTCTGAAGCCAGGATTGCCTTCGGGACTCCCTGCAATGTTCGTACAGATTTATCATAACCTCTCTCATTTCTCACGTGCCATTCCCTTCTGTTAGACGTGAGCACTTCATGCGATCTGAGATGCTGAATGCTAGGTTCAAACGACTGTCTTATAGTCAGGACAATTGCTATGACGGTCACCATTACATTCGATGCCCTAGTCCTACTTCTCACATGGACGAAAACCGCAAAGGATTTTCTCATTCA
Organism: Panus rudis PR-1116 ss-1; assembly: GCA_022160315.1. Classification (NCBI taxonomy): domain Eukaryota; kingdom Fungi; phylum Basidiomycota; class Agaricomycetes; order Polyporales; family Panaceae; genus Panus; species Panus rudis. Next base: position 23,634 of record MU275337.1, read on the forward strand.
ACGTAAATTGCACATTGACAGAAGGCACTCGTTGACATACTTGCTCGCTCGCGACGGTGTGCCTCGTTTTCACACTTGTCGGTAATGTTTTGCTAACTACCAATGGTGTAATTATAGGCACGACTTATTTCCTGTACGTCTCTTCGACCGTCATGAGAAAAGCTTGCCCTGTCTAACTTACCTTGACGAAACCTAGAGCGATCACTGCGCTGAACGTTCTCTGTCTGGTCTGTCTGAGAGACAATGGAAGTCAGTTCGTAACACTCTTCCTCCGCTGCGCGAGCCAACCCGTACGTGCACCTCATTGCTCTACTCAACTCCAACTGCGCTAAGCAATGTACAACCTGTTGCAATATAGTTCGGTACCGACGTCATGCCAGTTGTGATCAACGCGTAAGAGTATACTATCGCTGTTATACTCCCGATCCCAATCACTAACATTGTTCCGACTCACAGGATGACAGCTGTCCTCATCTCTCGCTGGGTCCTAAACCTCCGAGATTTCGAGTCCTATTCTACCCATTCCCACCTTATTTCAGGATCTTTTTCGCGTGATCAGGATGCTCAGATGAGTAGTGTACAATTCGTGCATTCAGATAAAGCATCTACTAGTACTATCACGTCCGAGTCCCTGATGGACGAGGTGGCATAGTGCAATCGCGAAGATTACTGGTCTGGAATTTTGTCTCGCATTGATTGAATCCGAAGGTTACGAGTGTACGAATGTCTGAATTTTGATTAGACTATTTACCTTCTATCCTCTTGATTTTCATCTTTTTCGTAAGATTTGCCTGAACCGCACTCAGGCTCCTCACTGTTTAGATTTGATGGTGACTTTTGGCTCCTATAACCCTAACTCCGGTGCGACGTAGACTACCTGCTTAATTCCCAAGACGTATATCTTTCGATGAAGAAGCATTTTTAGCCCCAATGGCAGCTGCAATGTCGATAGTCACCGTAATGGTTCAATGAATTGAAATATCTTGGCTCAGTACTGGTACTATACTATTGAATCGCTTCTCTGAATTTCCTCATTTTGATCGATGTAGCCGGAAAAGGCAATGGCTTCGACTCTTGGGCCTGTCATAGCACATCGACTCGACCTCCTGATATTCAACTTGGTCCTCTATACCGACGCGAGAGCACTCACCCCCAGCCTAGCCTTCCTTGTGATTTTTCTGCTTTCCCTTCAAACGCTCTCTCCAAGGACGCTTATGTCGGCGCGAACAGGCCGTCCATGCCAAGACGCCTTCAAGACCACCGTGACTCCGAGCTTATGGGTCTTACTGCTACGATGATGTCTTCACCTGTCTTCACTCGACAGAATGACCCCGCAATACAAATCCATTATACAACCCCTTGCCAAACGTCCTATATGATAATATCCTCCCCCTGATGATGCCGGTCGGTGTCGGAAACACGTGGGAGGGACCACAGGTTTGAATGGTATATATAGTTTAACATAGCAGGCACTGTCTGGCAGCCTGGCACTCCTCATCGTCCACGGAGTTTCTACCCATTCATTTGTTAGACAGGTATCTGTCAGAATGCCCGGCATGGTGGCAAAACGATTCGTCACTGCTCGAACTGTAGCCACCCGATCATGTTCCTCTCATATTACACGCCATTGCTTCGATTTCTCACGATAGCCGATAAATGTCGGTCATAACCACTGGACCCGAGGACAGGTAAGTTAGCATCTTCAACTCACATGTGGCCAACTTGAAGATCACTGTTACCCTACCAAATCTGTTCAGAGTGACTGTTGATATAGGGTGATCGGAAGATAACCTCAGAGAGCGTGCTTTAATCAGGCCGTGCGCAGGAACCTATATAGCAGGAGGAAACTCCTCAACAAAGGTCGCACCTCTCCCCCCACCTCCACTACGCTATGACTATGCAGGTTGTTACCCGATCGACCTGGCTGCCTCAAGCTGCCGACTTCAAGTTGTCATCGTAAGTCCAATCAATGTTGGCTTCCTAGTACGTTCTACACAACGTCATTCATGTTACTCTGGCAGGGAGATAGACAGTTACCATCTACTTGCAATCATCAGTATGTGTCGCCCGCATCCTTTCAGCCTCAATCTTCCGCATCTCATCCTCATTGTTCCAAGGTGTGGTCGGATACGAGCACCTATACACGTTTGGTCGAGAGGTCAACCGAATATGGCGCCGCAAAATGGATATTTGTTCTGCTTTATTCGTTATCAATCGATATTCTATACTTTTGTCTGCGACACTCCTCATGATTCATTTCATTACTTGGACGGACCCAAATGCGAATTCTGCTCAACTGGTATGTACTGTGGTCCCCTAACTTTGTCCGCATACACAAAGTTTCTTATTTTTGATAGGCGTGAGTTTCTCAACTTTCTTTCCATCTCGACATGTATGCTGAACGTTCAAGACAGATGTGAAGCTGTCTCGCGGACATGCGTAGTCCTCTACATCCTGGGGCGATGTGCCACGAACGGGATGGCCGCAATACGGATGTACGGCATATGGTATCGCGACAAACGGATCCTCGCCGTTCTCCTCATTCTCGGCTCTGTAGATCCTATCGCTAGTGCAGTACGTCGCTTATTTCCTTGTTTTTTCTTGATGCAAAGAAGTCCTCAGCGCGGAGAGATAGATCGATTCGGCTTTGTATAATGTGGTCGTGCTTCCCAATGGATGTGACCAAGTGCTGAAGTCTGGATCGCCCTCATCGCTGCCTGCTACGTCAGTATTTCATTCTTACACCATTGAACTCATCCATGCTTATATCTTACAACTTTCCAGACGTGAGCACCAAAGGTCGTCCATTGATTCTACCACTAACATCTCAAAACAACGATAACAGTCAGAGTCATCGCTACAACGGTTACCATCGCGTTCGATGCCCTAGTCTTGGTCCTCACATTGACGCAAACCACCAAAACTGTCCTCTTACAACGTAAGTTGAACATGGACAAGAGACATTCACTGATGTACTTGGTTGCTCGAGATGGTACGTTTCCTTTCGCGCGTACCTGTGGCTGAAACCCATGCTCACTATCTTGAATGGACAATTCAGGAACAACGTATTTTCTGTGCGTACCGCTCTGCTTTCACTGGCATAGGGATCAGACTTTCCCAGAGTGCTGAATCGCGTGCTGTACTCTAGTGCTATCACGACGCTGAACATACTGTGCCTGATCTGTCTAAAAGACACCTCAAACCAATTCGTAGCGTTCTTCCTCCGGTGCGCTAACAAACCCGTTCGTACCTTCCCACTTTTGTTCTCCGTGCCCTCCGACGTACCACGCAAACTAACATATCATATTTGTGTCAATATAGTTCGGAACGGACGTCATGCCAGTATTGATAAACGCGTACGAGTCCACTCCCATTTCCTGTCACCAGTCCCCTGTTGACGTGAGATCCTTTTCGTCATTTGTATTTGAACCTATAGGATGACAGCCGTCCTCATCTCCCGATGGGTCCTCAACCTCCGAGACTTCCAGTCCTCCTCCACTCGTTACCTCGACCACTCACAAGCAAGCCCTCATCATGCTCAGGCTACCTCGCATTCATCTCCTCATGGTGCAGGTGCTACCCATCCTAGTACTATCCTATTTGCTAGTATGTACCCGGGTGAGAGTGAAGTCTCTGGTAGTAGTGGTTCGAGTGCAACTAGTACCATGATGGATGAGGACGACGATGGGGAAGAGATTGAGAGAAAGGATGGTGATGACGGTGATGTTGTGACGAAGATTGTATAACCTTAAGTTCAAGCCATGCTAGTCTGGTGATTGAATCGAACACTGCGTTATACCTTCTTACCTTACTTTACACCCTCTATACGACCTAGAACATATATTAATCTAATATAATTGACTCTTGTGTCTGTATCTTTATATTCTACGCAAATCGCTCACGATCTACACACAAAGGAGATCCCTCAGGGTGCACAAGATCAGAAAAGATAGGAATCAGCCTGAGGGGAGAGAAAAGGAGTCTGAAAGGTGGACTGAAGAAGATACAAATACAATTGATGTCTTTGTACGATTGTATGGTATGATATTGTACGATGAACATTGCGACAGTGGGGAGGTTAACTTGATGAAGATGGGTGACTGAGACAACGGGGGGAACGATAATTGTAAGAGGAGAAAGGAGAAGGGAAGGGAGAATGACAGTGAAGTGATATACTGGTACATATGATTGCAGGCGTTCGGTATTGGCGTTGATGTTGGTATTTGTGTTGGTATACAATAATTGATCGGGTGAAAGTGAGAACGGGAATTGGGAATGGGGAATGGGGAATCAAGAGAGGCGGTATCTGGCAAGTGAAAACTGTAGGTGAGAGTGACAAAATGAAGGTAATAGGCGAAGAGGGGAAGAGAGGAAGACAAAGGGCAAAGGGCAAAGTAGAGTACAAGTGTCAAGGTACGACAATAGCGAGACAAGAGGGTTGAGAAGCAAGATCACGGGAAGGACGTGGTTGCGAGAGGAACAAGCTGATGACGGAGATGGGCAAGATGACAAGGTGAGGAGAGGAACGAGGGAGCTGGCGACGGATGACTGCGATGACTTACGGCGTGAGGTACAAGTGAGACGGGGACTGAGGGGAGAGCGACAAATGAGGGAGACGGGACCGAGACAAGGTGAAAGTCCTTCCTTTCCTTTATACGTATCTTCGCGTGCAAGTCTGCAAAAGGCAACCGCAATCGAGTTGGAAGAGCGCAACCAGCACGCTCCCCCTGGATCTACGACTTGGCCCCAGGCGCCCTCTTAATCTTCATCTCCCAAACATTCGCATCCCTACCCCTCCCAAAGCCGACCAACCAAACCCGATCCATCAAGAAATCCACCCTCCTGACCCCCCTCCTAACCTCATCCTCATCATCCGCACACCTAACCCTATAAGCCACAGCCACTCTCTCCCTTGTCACCTCATTCATCTCACAATTCCAATAATCGGCACTCCCGATCGGGGTTTGCATATTCTCCCATATCGCTCCGAACAATTCGTACAATGTCACTCCGACGGGGTTGGTGGAGGTACATTCGATCGTCCAGGGGTAGTACGGTGAGGAAAGTTGGATGAATCGGAGTGGGGGTTCGCAGGCGAAACGGGTTAGGTCCCAGGAGTTTAGGGCGCGGGAGAGGGCGCGGAAGTGGGTTGTGACGGGGTTGGTGCGGAGGTCGAGGAGCATGGGGGGTGAAGAGGACGTGTAACGGATGTGTGGGTGCATGTCGATTTTGAGTTTAAGTGGTGGGGCTATGTATCAACGAGAAGAACATCAGTTATAATTGTTTGAGTTTAGATTAGATTGGAAGTTGGGTGTACTAGTAGCATGGAAGCAGCGAGGAAGAGGGTGTAAAAGCAGACACAGGGAGAGAGAAACACGCACGTCTTCGGACATTCGACTCACTCCTCTTGGGCAATAACGCCGTAAACGGCGAGCCCAACCCCGCAGCTCTCATCATCGAAAAATCAGTCCTCCACTCTCTCGGAGGCCTCTTCTCCCTCTCCCTCATCGAATCCGAGAAACTCCTCGACCTATCTGCGTTCCCATTCGCATGAGTAGGGTGCAACATCAAAGCACTTCGATAAGGCGAATGAGACTGAGACGATCTACTCGTGTTGGCAGAACTATTCGACCGGGAGAGGGACGTTGAAGGTCCCATCGCCCCTGGTCCACCCATACGAGATGGGGCACGAGAGAGAGGTCGAGGAGCTGTCCCGCCCATAGGCGTTGGGAAGCCCTCACGAGGCCAAGCCCAATTCGGACGTTCAGTACCGACATCGACCCAATCGACATCATCCTCCTCGTCCGTCGGTGGCTGATATTGTTCTCGATGACGACGAGACTGAGATTGAGAGCGAGAGTGTTCTTGCTGGTGGTGAGGTTGTGCATGATGGTGAGAGGGTGTACCGGGGTAGGTGCCGTGCGTTGGGAGAGCTGGGATGCCTAGCATTGCCGGGGAGGGGCCCGCCACACCCCCGACGCCTGCCACGGGCATCCAAGGACCGAGGGGTACAGCACCCATAGGAAGAGGTCCGTATATCGGTGCGCCAGTCATCATCGTAGGCATCACCGTGTTTTGTGTATTGGCAGTCGGCCATTGGTGTGGCGATGCTGGCGTTCCTCCTCCTGCACCTCCATGACCACCCCAACCACCCCACTGACTCGCAGCAGCAGCATCAGCCTGGCCAGAGGGTGAAAGGGGCCACGGTGTCGGTGCACGTTGTCTTGTTCCTCCACCACCACCTCTATTTCTTCGATTGCCACTAGCTCCCCACCCATCACTCCCTACTGCACCTTCATCTGCCCATCCGTCCGTATTCGGTTCAGTCGGCCAACCTCTCAACGAAGGCTCCGGGCTATTTCCCCACCCTCCGTTCCCGCCGAACCCAGTTGAGTACCCATGGCTCATATTACTAGGCCCCGCTTCGCGATCGCCGTATTCCTCGGGGCGGCGATGATGACGTTGATAGTCGTGTTCGTCGGGTCTGTCTACGAGGGGAGGCATGTCATCCATGATGATCACAGGCTACAAGTCAGTTCACTGCACAATCTACAAGCAAAGACGAGAATAGAAAGAGGACGAGTACAAGGGGGAAGCGGGGGTCAGGGTCGTTATATAGTCTTGTTAAAGAGAGACTATGTCACAGTTTCTCGAATATTAGTGCAGGAGGCAGGTTCTGTATGAGATTCAGAAGCCACGAGGCTGTCCCCCCCGCGAGACCCCCTCTCACTGGTCACAGTAAAGAATGGCGCCGCACCTGCCAGAAAACCCAAAGGAGGTCCGTTTCTGTGTGATTACTATAACGTTAGATCTCGTCGCATTCCCGGGTCGTAAACACCGCGTCTACCCTCAAAGTTCAGATGTATGATAGGAGCCGGAAGGACAGCGGAGAATACGAGGATGAATGTGGTGCTGGAGGTGGTGGCCAAACGTGCACTTATGGGGCAATGCAAAAGGCTCGTCGCTCGTCCAACTTCTCGATCGAGCTCGACGAAGAGCAATTGTTGGTTGCCTTTTTGAGACGTGCACTACCATTCTTTCAATCGTGCATTTTTACTTCCGCGAAACGCGAAGGGTCTTAGGATGCTGTATTCAACTTTGCTTCCGTGACAAATTACAATGCCAATAGGGACCAATACAACAAACAAATTTAAACCCGGAAGCAGATCTCCCTGAATCCCTGAGCTGACGGGTCGAGTCATATATACAAAAGAGCTATGTACTGTATGTGGTAGCAACCAGGGACGATTACACCCTCAGGGTAGATGCAGGGATATCTGAATAAGTAAGCAACATGCAAGCGATGGCGATGGTGAAGAAGAACGAAGTGAACAGGAACATGAGAAAACAATCAACGGAAGCCAAGTGTGAAGGATGGTGCAAGCGCAATAACGCCAGTCCTAATCGATATCCTACCATCCTAATCCTACGAATCCACATCCATAACGCTCACACCCTCACCTCCATCAGCTTCTCCTTCACCATCCCTATCATCCCTTGACCGAGTCCTCCTATTCCGTATAGTAGCAGCAGGAGTCCGGAGCTGTTCATGTTCATTTACACCCATCAAGTTCCCATTCTGCCCTGATCCTGGCGCGCGCGTAGGTGAAGGAGAGGTAGACGACCTGTTTCTGTCCCCAAAGTTGGGGTTGGACCCTTGCATCTTGGCTTCTCGAAGGGCGCGCGCGGACGGGTTGAAGTGACCGCATTTGGGGCATACGTATTCTGTTTGTGTAGGAAAAGATGGGTTAGAATTGGTTCGTTGAGCTGGGTAGTTGGGAGGATGTGTGGATGGGAAAATGAGAAGTGAGAAGGAGAGTGTGGGTGGGTAGGAGGAGAGGCTGTACGCTATGGCCATGTTCTCCTCATCCGTGTACTTCTCCGCGTCCCAACTATGCATATGCATAGGGGTCCATATGGCATCTCATGGCCGGAGAGAGAACCAAGGACCCAAGCAAACACAGCAAGTGGAAGAGAATGAAGAGAAGACAAAAGAGAATGAGAAGGAAACCAAGGATCGGGATCGAAGGATGCAGTGATAAACACCTTTCTCTCTTCTTTCGTTGTCGTGGCCGTGTTTGCTTCACGAAAGAAAGAAACGAGATAAGGAGGAAAGCCAAGGATCGGGATCGACAGGATGCTATGAAGAACATCTTCTTTTCCTCCGCTCCCTCCTCCGCATCTATGCACGAGTACAATCGAGCACTGCACCATATCGACCATACACACATCGTCCGTGTAAAATTGGTGATATGGGAGATGTAAGGGCGTTGTGGATGGGAAGGAGGCAGTGCGATAACTTATGCATGACCCGGGTGTCCGAGGTCATGTTCGTAGTCGCTAGTTGTACTTGAACTGCTGCTGTGTTCAAGTACACTCATCCTGTACCCGTGTGTACCCACCCATCACCGTAGTGGCCGCCGCAGTAGCAAGAAGATGTACAGCCCACGACGACACGGTCGATCCCAAATCCTCGGTACTAAACCCGATACCGGCCCCAGTGGACGATACAGCGCCACAATGACCTCCGAAAACGCAACCTCGAACACCGACCAAAAACACCCCAGACCAAAGACCAAAACCGAAATAAAAGTCCAAAAAATTAAAGCAAGAAGAAGTACTCACGCGTATCCTCCCAAACGCTCTCCTTCACCAACCCATTATGGGCAAAACATTTCTGACATATGAGAGCGTATCGGGACGCCGCAGGTCCATTCGTCGAACCCGAATCGTCGTCTCCCAATATCGCGTCTGCGAGACGGTCGTACCATTGTTTGCGTGGTGGCGGGAGGGGTCTTTGTGGGGATGCTGCAGTTTATTTGTCATGTTAAGAATAGAAGAAAGAAGGATAGAAGCAAGAAGGGACGTACGAGAGAGGTGTTGTTGTAACCCCGGCGATAGAGGTCCTGCAGGTGTCTGTAACAAACCTGGCTGTGGCTTACCCCCTACTCCGCCCTGTTGCTGTTGGATAGGCCGCTGTGGCGTAACAGGTACACGAGGAACAGACATAGGAGTCTGCGGCGGAACCATCATCCCACCGGGGCCCCTCCTCATGGGAGTTTGAGGAGAAGGAGCAGAACTCTCGTCGTACCGCTCGAGGAGGTTTCGAGTGGTGTAGTAGTTGGTCTGTTTCTTGATTTCTTCGATCTTTTCGCGTTGTTGTTTCCGGAGCGAGACGAGTTGTTTCTCTGTGCGTGTTGAAGGTCAGAAGAAATGCATGTTACTACGTTGAATGTGTGTAGAAGAGGATGGGTGGAACGAACCTTCTGCGTTCCCTATTCGGGTGTACCATATCTGTACGATACGGCGTATGAAGAGAATCCTAACACATCACCATTCATCAATTCCAGCACCACACAAGCCACCTAAACGTTCAAACACTCACACAATCGGGCCAAGAAACACAGGAATAGCCTTGCCCACTCTCTCATGTCTTTTCCCCGCAATGCCCCTCCCTCCGCCACCTCCACCCAAATTGGGCAACAAATCCATATACCACACGCTCACATACGCAACCCATAACGATAGTGCGTAGACGGAGAAGAGCAATGTAGCTCGACGTTCGCGTAGACGGATCTCGTTTAGACGGGTTTGTCGTTTTTGGATGTCGGAGGAGAGGGAAGCGAGGATTTGTTCGTAGTCTTCGGGTTTCTGCTATTATTTATGTTAGAAAAAGAGGTATTGTTTGAGTTTGGGTTTGAGTGAGCCGAGGGGAATGAAGAGACGGTACCTTTCCGAACCAACGACTGAACAGACCCATCTTTATCCCCCCAGCTTGGTATTAGCCAACCTTGAAATAATGGTATCCAAAACCCAATTCGCCCGTATGCGAGAGCACAAAGAAGCAGGAGTTTAGAAGTAGAAAGAAATGAGATGAAAGAAAGGAGGTTAAGTATACAGCACGAATATGATCTGCGCGAAGGTTGCACTTTGCACGCATCGTGGCCGCCTACGTCACAGCATAGGCGTGACGGACGTGTCTCGCTGCACGTGTTATTGTCCAAGAATGTGTCACGTCACGCACACGTGGTAGACGCGTGGTCGCCAAAGGGATAGACGCTCGACGTTCGGTCTCTATCCTGTCCAAGTTCAGCGGAGGATTTCTTTCCTCGACTCTTCTTCAATTCCTCAAAATATACCCTCCGTTCTTATGCTCATACGTACATCTGCTACGGCGTACTCTAAGGATAGCTGCAGCTACGCTCAACGTGATTCTATCGTTTTCCAGGTCTTATGACACGAGGAGACATTCGGTGGCTGAATGGGAGTCATACTGACTGTCGAACGCGACGATCGCGATATATTATATCGACATGGAGGTCTAGCTAATGCTCCTTGCGAACCAGCTGACTTTACCTTTTGTTCTGCCTAAGCTGCAGTAATCTTCCCCGTGTATTCAGGTAGTCATTGTTCGGTAAGCAAACCCACCTATGAGACGTCTCCCCCATACCTGAAATCCCTGTCCTAACTCCTCGACGGCAGCCAGTATACTGACAAACGTGCCTCAACAAATCCACAATGTCTTCACCCTCTACCTCCATTCCTCCGACCCAACCTATTCGAGCGCACGTCCACACCTCAAACCCCTATGAAAGTCTCTACGGCTACGCCCGCGCGACACGACGGGGCCCCTTCATCTTCGTCTCCGGAACAACCGCCATAGACCCTACGACCGGTACCATCCCTCCCTCCATCCTCTCATCCGCCTACCTCCAAGCTAAAGCGGCATTTGGCGAGATCGTGAGAGCAGTAGAGGAGTTGGGAGGGAAGAGAGAGGATGTATGTAGGGTTAGGATGTATGTTACTGATGGAGAGGACTTTGAGGACGTGGCGAGGGCGATGCGGGAATGTTTTGGTGCTGATGAAGAGGGTGAGGGAGAGGGGAAGGGAGCAGTGTGGCCTGCTGCGACGGGGATTGTGGGTGTCAGGTTTGTGAGCCCAGATATGAAGGTTGAGATCGAGGCCGATGCGGTTGTGTTAGATTGGTGAGTGTATTTGCGGTCGATTTCGGGTTGTACTGACTGACAGGAGTGTCTCGTTGCTATTGATACCTTCAGATGATTTTGCTTGTATCAAAGCCGAACTCGATAGAAATGTATTTAGTGAGTAGTGAGTGTCTATCTGATTAGCACCGCTGCCACGACTGATGAAGCGGCCAGTGTTTAAAGAGAGGTTTACTGACAGCTTGTTCGCGGCATTGAGGGTTTGCATTGCACTGAATCCATTATTTGCACCCTCCTCGTTCAGGGAAATGGTCGATGACTCGCGCGTACAGCGTAGAGCTCGTACGCGATGTCCAATGTTCTTTCACGGAGGATGATTGCATATTGAGTAGGTAGTCAGTAGAGAAAGTGACAGTCGAAGATTGGATCATACTCACGCTCTGGCGGACGCGTACGGTATGTCAGGGTGACAGCCAAGAGCGCAGCGTATAGTTCAGTCAACGTACGTCACAGCCAGCCTTTTCTTTCCTCGTTACCTCGACTCACCAATGTCCGAGTTTACTCACCTCAAGCTCGTACGACATGGTTTACATCAAAGTCTCCCCAGTCTGTAGGGCCAAACGTCGTTTAGGTAGCGGCAAGTCGATGTCGGATCGCAGCCAGAAGTCGCCCCCCTCGGAGCCCCGAGTCGATGAGCTCGAGTCAGTACTGTAACGTGGCAGGTCGACCACGAGGCTCGATATACGCCATCCATCGATGCCGAGGCGGTGTAGCCCCCGACTTGGTGGAGCTCGCTGGCCACGAGTCCAACGTGAACCGTCCGACGTCCGACCGTGTCTGTTGTCTTTTCCCGCCGCTGTTGGCTGGCACATAGGACATTATCCGACGTGGCTGGCAGTTATGGAACGGCGCGCCTTGTGGTCCGTTCAACGAAGAAACGTCTCCGCTTTTCTTCTACCAGAAGAAAAGTAGTCTTCTGGGCAATCGAACATGAGGCTAGGCTGTGCGCCCACTTGCTGCGTACCACCGTGGGCCATGGATACAACCCCATTTCTCGCCGTCTACGTTCCTGACGGGTCCACGTTAGCCCGTTTCGCCTTGGATGCAATCGACTTTGTGCTGTTGTATTATACTCGATTATCCTGGATTAGGATATGTTGTGCGGACTCGTCGTCAACGCATGAACATCTCAAAGTCGACGGCCTGTGTTCCGATTGCGACTTCTGCTTTGAATGCCCCTTGTCAAGTTCACCGCTGTTGTCCCAGGCTTCCGTCGTTCTGGGGTATCTTCGCGCTCTTGACCCCTGAGTTCATGGCCACCATCTCCTCCGCCCCATCTGCTATTCATTCAACCGTTAACCTCGGGACTCGGGATCAGAAACAGATGCCTCTGGGCTTTCGCAATCCATAGGATGATTCGTCTATCTGATGTGTTTTCCTTGCTTCCCCGACAAAACGGTTCTTCTACGCCTTTCAACTAGGCTTTTGTTCCTACTCAGAAGCAACAAAGTCACATCTAATTGATCTGGATTCAATTCAAAAGAAATCGGAACCATTCCTTTTCTCGCTGTCTTCGTGAGTCGTCATGACAACTGGCATGACATACCGTGACAGTTCACGTCCTGAACCTAATACCCTCAACCTGGAGAAGAAGAAAGAAGGGCCAACCGTCCAGACTCCATATGCTGGGCACAACGTATCCTTATCCCGAAATGAACGCGTCCATTCGGTGCTATCTGAACTACGCGAGGCACAAATCCATAGTATACTTGATGTCTATGATTTATGGGCGGTATGCTCGACCGTATTGCGGGTGCGTATCAAGGTTCACGGTCGTGCTGAAAATACTAAGCCTCCCATTTATATTTTCCTCTCCCCCGAAGGCCCACCTACGCATCCGTATGGCCGACGGGACCGCTGCCCTCCATGACGCACCTGACCGTGCAACGATAGGAACGTCGATAGTGGTGTAGTGGTACAGCCAAATCTCGAACCTCAACGCCACAGTCAATATCGGGATCAAACCAGAAGGATCCCCACAACATTAAATAAGTTCATCTCCCTCAACAGGTCAATTGGACGCTGCGGTCCGTGGAATCATATGTTTTCGGCCGCTAAGCTAGGTTAAGACTCATTTCACAACCAAGAAAATGGCCCTGCCGCGCTCCGGGCCCTGTGGCACAGTTCGACTGGAACTAAACACGACCAAGGACAGCCGGAAGTTTCCCCCATATGCAAAGCAGTAGCGAATAGTCGGAAATGAAATAACCGAGTTGGACGCGCATATGTTCTGGTGTTGGGTGGTGGTGGCCGGAACGGCAACGGCGACGGGCGGACGGGCGGAGGTGGGCGGAGGTCTCGTCCTTTATGGGCCTTTTTCTCTTTTCGAGCATCTTGAATCACGCGTACGTATCGCAACCTTGTTATCAAGTGCGAGTACCGCGCTGCTATGGAGTTGTACTGACCGATCTTTCACGATGAGGTGTAAAACCACGTTTGAAAGGACTTTACAACTGTTCGAATATCCTCGGCTCTCATCGATGCTCTTGTTTGTCTGAATGACCAGACGATGGACGAAATCGCGGTTTCTCGGAAGGACGTGGCCGTGCACCGTCCATCGTCCCGTCCCGTCCGCAAGATCCTCACACGTGTCCGGAGTGAGGATACACCGGATGGATTATGTACGATGAGGATTAGGTAGCGGTAAAAGGTATAGTCCGGGAACAAGCAACTCATGATTTCATACAAGGGGGAACGGGAACTCTTGTACTTCACTTGCGCGTCGCGATATCGTGTCATTTGCGACAGATGGTCGCACACGGTTTCGGATTCTGAGGAGGTAAGGTAACTCTGAACTCTTTTCGTATGTGTCCGCGTTTGGTAATTACTTCTTAGATGGTGCTAGGCGCTGTGAGCTCTTGAGCGTTGATTGCGAGTTGGCCGTGATGAGACTCAAGGTCCCAAGGTGAGTTTTTATTACGCATAGGCATCTCGGCCAAGTGTCTGTATACCGACGCGCTGACGACCTGTCGGTCTACTTCCTGATGTCCAATATCTGAAGGCCGATGATGTGCTTGTAGAAGGTTGGACCTTGCACCACCGTCGCTAGGAGTCCTGGATATCGAATTTGAACAGGGTCATGTTGGCCATCGCTATCGGATCACCGACCTGGCTCTCTCATTCTCTCACAGGAAAGATTGTAGCGACCAACCGTGCTGAATGAGAGCTTCTTGAAGGAGGATCATCAGTAGAGTCGACTCTCAGAAGTACAAGAACTATCGCATTGGGTATGGCCGCATTTCTCTGCATGAGCGAGCAATGTATTGACCCTTCTAATTCGCCCGATATCGAGTTGATAGGCGATTGGGGTCAACGACGCTCGCCGGTGGCCTTCTCGTGAAAATCCCGTGTCGCTGACATTCAAAACGTCTCTTGTGTATCAGTCAGTCGGGCGTAGTGGGCCATCTGTGAGAGAAAGGTATCATGTGGACTTTGACTGACCGGCTGAACTCCCTCAAGCATGAGCTCACTGATTCGAGTTTCTAGAGTTCTCTCATCGGTAATACGTGCTCCATCAAGAGTAGAGTTCAACCTCCAAGTCCATAAGGTTCGAGGTTTCGTCGTCGTCGACTTTCCGACGGCTATCGCTAATACCTCGAGGTACGCTCAGAGTTTAGTAATGTTCAACGTTGCAGTGACCGAAATTGGACTTCACTGGGCCAACTAAAAGTCGATACTAATATTCGAATGATGTGCTTACATCGCGATAACATCCAAACGACGCAGATTCGCGGAACCAAATGATCCAGATGGACGGACGCTGATCAGATCTTTCTCCCCTCACGCTCGCGCTCAGTAATCTCCTGCCGATCACTTGTGAGGCGAAGTACAAGGATTTCCGGATTCTTGAAGGAACTCTTGAGCTTTCTTGCACAATGCAACAGAATCAAGAACCAAACCACCGGTGCTTCGACGTACCCGTAGCAACGAGAGCCATTCAAACGAAAATAACAAAGCGTTTTAGGTGAGCGCAGTGTCAAATTATTATGTCACTCACGGACACAGATTCGACTGAGCCGCAGAGGCTGTGGTGGCTAGCACACTATGTGCCGTGGCGTATTCCAGAAAGAGCAAACGAGTGAATAAGTCGAGTCATTATTCGTCGTTGAGTAGACTCTGGCCCTCCTGACCCTGGAACTGCCGCTTCCCCCTGGACGGAAATGGCCAAGCAGCCCTTGGAGATGGGATTACGCCCATGATTTGCGTCGATCGCTGCAAGCACTAAGGCCAACAGCATCCTGGGGTGCTCGACACCGTCCCTACAGGATTGTCAAGCCCCATGGGCACAGAATTACGTCGCGGGGCGAGTCGGACTAGGGCTTTGGGCAAGCTCGAAGGTTGTTCTTGACTGCCTTTAGCAACTCTTGTTCGTTTTTAGTTTCCGTCGGCGGGAGATAACGCTGCAGCTAGCATGCAGATCAGCTGGGAAGGGGGATTGTATTGACTCTTACGGCGTTCCCCTCTTCCTCATGAACGATTTTTTGGCCCGAGGGCTTCAGAGAGGATTATGACACGGGGCATGCGCCGTCCGAAATAGCCTTACGTGAAAAGCCACGTTCCCATGAGACAGCTCATGTCGAGGGTCTAAAATTGAGCGAATAACATTATATGTTGTGTCTCCTCTTGTATTCGCCCTCGCAAGTAGCAGCAAGAATACATTGCGGGCTTTGCGCAGTATAGGTGCAGGGGCCGATATGTTTTGTGAAGGGTGAAGGGGATGCAAACGTCCCAAAAAAAGGCTAGAAATAGACGACGAAGAAGCAAATTAAAACCCCTTGTTAGGCGGCGAGCGGAGGTATTTTGGCGGACAGATGACCGCTCGGCTTGGAACGTTCCATCATGCTGGGTTGAACCTTCCACTTTGTCGCTGCTACCTCACATCACTTGGATCTGGATGATGAGATACGGCCCCGGGGATTCCCCCGTTTGCTCAAGAAACCCCCAAGACGGGCAAGCTTGCGTGCAAAGTTCACACCCTGATATCTTGCAACTCAGGCTCGTATAAATCGTTTGGTAATCCCCCATGTGTCCCTTTTGCGACACCCCTTCCTCCTTCCCCTATCAATTCACGCCTCCTGCTGTTGTTGGCACATCCCCCCCTTGCCCGTTGTAGTATCTGAGGACATGCCTGCTGATCGCACGCGAGCGTCGAAGCGCAAGGTCGAGGAGGGTGAGGATACCATGATCGCATCCCCATAGAAGCGTATTGACATGGACTGGACAATATTACCATCTTAGGTGCAGAACTTACATGGACGACACCGATTGACCCGTCGAAGCCGCAGAGCATTGCCTTTGCCCCCAACATCACCCCGGGTACATTCAACGATCCACCGTCGCCCATAGAGCCCATGAGCGATTCGATGCTCTTTCCCCCCTCCCCCGACAGTCCGTCGGGTCGTCGACAGGCACACAGCAGGAAGAAGCCCGAGAACCACATCCCGCGACCCCCCAACGCTTTCATCCTCTTCCGTTCGTCCTTCATCAAGAACCAGCATGTCTCCTCGGAGGTCGAGACGAACCACAGCACGCTCTCTAAGATCATCGGACTCACCTGGCAGAACCTACCTCATGAGGAGCGCCAGATCTGGCACGCGAAAGCTAAGATCGCTCTTGAGGAGCATAAGCGCAAGTTCCCCGAGTACGCCTTCCGGCCTTTGCACACCAAGGGCAAAGGTGGAGGCGGAGGCGGAGGGGCGCGACGCAAGGTCAGGGAGGTGAGTCCGAAAGACATGAAGCGTTGTGCTCGAATAGCGCAGCTTCTCGTCGACGGAAAGAAGGGCTCGGAGCTCGAAGAGGCAATCGCAGAATTCGATCGCCATCACGTCCCCGAGATCGTGACCAGATTCGAAGCTCCCATCACTGCACGCAGCTACCGTCGATCCTCATCTGCCCCCGTCCCCGATACCGAACACTCGAAGCCGACATTCCTCAAGAAGACGCCGGGTTCCTCGAAGCCGCGAGCATCGAGTACCGAACCGAACTCGCCATCAGAGGAAGCGTACTCGGACTCGGATTACCAGAGTCCGTCGCAGGGAGACTCGGAAGCCGACAGCGAGTACCAGTCCGACTCGTTGTCTTCCCCCGTCGCCACGTCTCCTACCATCACACTCCCTGAACCCCATCCTTCATTCGTGAGTACAACGGAAACTCGCCTTGTCTGTGTTTGGCTGATTTGTTTTCTCGTTTTGAAGGAATTTGACACATTCTCTTGGAATCAAGCACCCACCCCCGTCTCGCCTCTCGAGTCATACGATCCGCTCTACAATGGATCGCAGGAGTCAGTATACGATGCGTTCACTCAGGACTCGACCCCGTGCACACCGCAAGGCGACATGTTCCATCCCTCATCGCTGACCATCGACACGTCATTCTTGCACACCATCTCTCCAGCGGTCTCCCCCTCTCCGATGTCGGGTATGCCTGCGACGCCTCCGGCGTACCACGGTATTCACAACCATTGCGCACCTGTCATGAACCCGATAGGCAATGGTATGCCCACCGCAGACCACTACGACCCGTCGTTCGATTTCTTCACCGACATGCCGAATTACTCGGCGGACGTCGCGCACCTATCTATGGCTTCGATACAGATGCAATACCCAGCTCCAGACTATTCAATGGGCATAAAGGCAGACTACTCATCATACTATGACAAGTCGGCCTTGGCGCCCATGAATAATGGGCTGTTACCACCCCATTCATACCCAACGGCGATACCTAGCTATGGAATGTAAAAGGGAAGGAAATTTGATTATTTTCGCTCATTCTAACTCACTTTGTTTTTCGTTGTGTTACCTCCTCCTCCTCTCATTTTCGCCATCGAAACAAGGGCCTCGGGGAGGCCCGAGGTTGTTGTCTCTGAATTACAATGTATCATACCGACGGGCGTTGGATTAGCACCGTTATCTGTATCAATACCTTCGTGCGGCGCACCAGTCTCCGGGAGACCGGGAATGGCGTTGGACGCCGCACAATCAGCTCTCCTCTCACAGACTCTGTAGGACACGTACTCAATTATTCCCAAGTTATTTCCGATGTTTATTTTGTATATAGTTTTCTGAGCCAATCGTCGGCTCGTCGTTCTCGCCGTCTTCTATTAGGGCCAAATGATTATAGACGTTCTTCTGATCCCAGGTTGGCTTCTCCTTCCAGAATCTGACGACGCCACAAAGTTCGAAGTCCGTCAGGAAACGTACCATGTGGGCCATGTGGTGATCGTCTTGAATAGACGGCGGAGAGGTGACATAAATTTGTAGCGCGTTGTATTCCTTCCACGAATGGCAGCCCTTGAGAGAGGGTGGGATGGTCTATATCAAACCCAGGTCATTAAGCTTACCGATGACCTCCGGACATTCGGGAACATCTTTGCAAATGTCGAAAGTACCGCTAAGGGGACTGAACTGCTCAGCTGGGAAAACTTCAGGGCTGCGGAGACTGTGCGAGGGTTAGAACGTCACTGAAGGTTAGTATTGAACGGAAAATACTCACTAAGCATGGTTATTCGGGCGAACGGAAATGTTCTGGATTCGCATGAGGCGTTATATTGGAGGTCATGTGGAAGGTATAGTACGTGCCGACGCAGGGTCCAAGGAAATATTGCCGAAATTGAGCACACGCTGCGAGCCAGTTCGTCATGAGGTTTCATGAAGCACTCCACGCTGCAAGTAATGTAGGATAAGTGAGGGTAAGTGGGATAGTGGTTCGCCATCCTGGAGTGCATGGACGTCATGAGCCTGGTGGTACGGCGACGCAGCATCGCGGGCGACAGACGAGCCCATGGCCCACGAGGAAGCCATCATCCAAATTTACGTGAGAGGCCATGTCTTGGGAGGCAGCCGAAAGCAGAGCAAGGTACCGCTGGACCCTGGCCGCTACCCTTGTCTGATAGATCCACTGTCGAGCGCAGGGTCTGACAGGGTCTAGCGGGAAATCTGCTCAAGCAAGCAGGGGCGGCACCGGTGGGTCGTGGGTTAACGGAAGCGCAAGAGGTGGCGAGCGAAGGTTAGCTGAGAACGAAACACGTGTGGCGTTGTTCGGCCAAGTTAGTACAGGCAATCCGTAAGCGGAGCAGAGTAAGACCTACCAGACTACGGCCCGTGTCGCCCGGAAGCTTTCGTCAAATGACGTTGGGAAAGTCGAAGGAGCATCCAGTAATCAGGAGCCTAGACGAAGCGAACCGAAGTGAGTAATCGCGGCAGCATCAGAAAACGTGTGTCTGGATGTAGAAGGTGTAGTATTGAGGTGAAGCGACGTCTGAAGGGATACTCGAAGATAGGATAACGAATAGCAAAAGAGAGGATGCAGCATGTTCTCTACGAGCTTTCGTCACAACCCACCCAACAGCGACATCAGCGGTTGCGACGACGATCGTCATGAACCAACCGTTGAAGACCATCAAGCAGTATGACTACGGCTTGCGAGGCGACAGCGTGGAGAAGGAAGGACGACTGGTGAGGGGTATGTGAGTTGGGTGGGGCGGAGAAGCATAGAAAATTGAACATATGTATGATTGTGTATGCCTGCAGGCATCTCGGCTAGCGCCCGACTGTTGCGAAAAAACAAAGCACTATATAGCCGTCAGGGTCCAATACGCAACGAGGCATCGAGTCTGAATTGATAGTCAGCGCCCTCAAAGATGCATACACATGGATACGGTTTCAGTATTCGCGATTACCACATGATAGAGGGTATAGGGTGGTTCTGCGGTGTTGAGTTGGATGAGGGCGCAACAACGAGAGGAGAGGGCCAGCGGATAATATACGACAATTCCTGGGTGCAGTGTGAGAACTATCACGGTTGATATGGTATAAGGCAAAGCGTACACACCTTCGACTAGGTCGGATAATGCACGCGACTCGGCTAAACGAAGCAAACAATGACGGGGTCAACGGGCAGTCTGGTCCTGATAGCTGCGCACTGAATTGATTCATGCACAGCGAGCGAGAGGAGAGCTCGCTGTCACTCCTAAGTCACTCATACTTGTACTTGGTAAGGCGCTTCGCCAGGTACGCAACGAGGCGACAAGCGATGCCTAGCACTGTGATAGAAGCAGGGACATGTCAACCCAAAGGAATACAATTCCCTATCATCGCCTCTTATGTTGGTTGGCCCAGGATGTCCTGTTATAGCACGGGCAGTTACTCCAGATGGGTAGGTGTCTGAAGGGGGACGGTGTGATGGAGCTGCGACGGGTTGATGTATCCTTTTAGGAGGATACCATCTGTCATGGATGGCGGAATGCGGGCTGACTTGAGTGGGACTGGACAGTCATGAGCGCAGCTATGACGACGCAGGCTATGTATGCGGCTCAGTCAGCGAGACCATGCTGAGAAGGCGAGAAGAAGACGCACAATCAAAGCTTGAAGTACCGCCTTCAGCCTTAGGACCATTGCTATTGCAGTTGCGAAGTGCTTGAAACAAGACAGTAAGGGTAAAACGGAGGGATGCCGTGGACGAAGGGCGACGGTCAATGTAGAAGAAAATCCGGCCTCCACCTTATATTGAGTAGTGATTTAGAAGTGATCGAGTTCGGTGATCGAATGTACGATGCATCTTATTGTTCATAGAGGAGAAACATTCTTACAACCGTTTCACGTGATCAATATATCACGAAAACCGATTCGATCTGAGACTTCTGCACAAGCAAGGAAGTCAGGGAAACCGCTCTTGGTACCCATAACACGACATACCTTCACGGGAAGAAGCAATGCGTCTGCGAAAACACGCTGTGGAAAGGCATTGTTCCCAGTTTGGGACCCTGCATTGCGTGGATTCTAGGTTGAGGAAGTATTGGTAGACCTGAGGAAATATTGGTGAAGGTGAGGATCATCAGGGGCAACAAACCCTGATGTGACGACGACTGTAGCGTAAGTAATGGAAGATGGGTTGGGGGGGAGCTGGGCGTTCACCTAAACTTATATACGGCGTGGTTAGCCGTTTCCAGTAACAACCGCACTCAGTCACGCCAGTTTGACGACGATACAAAATGGTGGGGGACAATATTCGGTACCTGTTAGTGACACGACAATTGACTATATGCGGTCAGGATGTCATGGTACCCATGTGAAAAGTCGAATGGATAGTTCTGTCGACGCAAAGGCAGCAGGATTGAATATTACCAGGCTTTACGAACAACGAATAGAAACTTGGACGGATTAATTGTGGGCTATATGCTCAAAACTCCAGTGGCAGGTACCAAGGCAACAGACCACGAGGTCAATATGGTTTCGACGAATCTTTCTATAAGACGTCTTGGCCAAGACTTCACCTTCGGGTTTTTCGCATGAAGCCCTGATACTCCGGGGGTTGATGAGTATACGGGAGAGGACGAGATAGATCTTAGGGTAGCGGTAGGCAGCTGAAGAGGAAGTTCCTGGACTCGTAGCCGAAAGCGATGAAACTGTGAAGAGAAGGGTTCTCACGTCCCGAAATGGAAGGTCTCGGTGTTGACTTGCTCTCTGAGAGAACAGCACACAGTTCTCGAAAAAGACAACACAGATAACGACAATAGAGTACAAAATATATCTAACTAGGCAGAGCTTAGGTCAACGCATACATGACATGAGATAAAGGAAACACGACATACATGTCAAATCTCCATTTTTGCATCGTCGTCAGAATCATTTTCTGACTTCATCTTCGAGTCCTCCTGCTTGATGGGTGGCCGTGAACCATCCGAGTTCGACTTCTTTTCCATAGTTACTATGCTATCCTTGATTTTTCTCCACACCTCCGTCACCCCACGTTCAGCCAGAGCTCTTGCAGCAGCAAACTCGCCTTCGTCAAACGACTTATCGCTCGAACTATAGTTCGTCCATAACAGGGAACACGGAGGAACGTCGTCGTAGCGAGACTTTGATACAGACGACAACGTGGATGAGAACAAGAAGGCGAAGCAGCCGCTCGCTGTCAGAGAAGGTAACTCTGCCTCAGAGGGATCCAGCACGAGTGTGGGCACGTCGGTTTCGGGGTTTGTTATACGGCCAATAGCAACTGAAGCTATGACCCCTTTCATAGGTACTGAGCTCGCGTTAACGAATGCGGCGCTGCTTGCATTGACCAGAGTCGATATGAGCGTATCGTTCCATCCTCTCCCAGCACTCCCAGTTCCACTGCCTGTTTCGCTGCCACAGAGCGCTTGCCCTACAAGTTGTACCAGAGTGCGGGGATGTTGAGAGAGGAGGAGAGCGGGGGTCAAGATGGCCTTCAGGGTCGTCCCTATTGATTTTGCATCAATTCCGGGAAGAGATGCTAGTGGGCGGATGTAGATGTCAAGTGTGGCTTGTGACGGATTTTCTAGTGCTGGGCGAACTTCCACTGGACCTGAGACAGAGACTATAGATTCTGTGTCGCCTACATTCATGTATTGACTTTAGTATCGTTAGCACGGCGGGATGGAAAACAGTACGAAAGTGCGCGCACCAAAGGCGAATCTCGCGGAGCCATCCACCCTGTCTAGCCCTTCGTATATTACGACAATCTCCCGGAGCTGGTCCGTGTTTCTCTTGTCTATTCTGTTCATCTCAGAGCGTGGCGGTAAAAAGAGGCAAATACCAAGTAGTCAAACGGTAGGACTTGCTCAAATCCTTCGAAATTCACGCCGCCATTTGGGCGCCCGCTGCCGCGCGATGCCTTAATGGCCCAGTATGGAAGGTTCTGTGGAAGAGAACAAAGACCACTCAACGAAAACAACGAAAGAAAACTTGCTATTCGGGCACACAGACCATGCTATACTGAAAGATCAAAAAAGCGGTTACATGTAACAGTACATATACGTGAGACAATCTCTGATCATGTACATTATAGCTGTGGGTATCATGTATAAAGTTCCAGGGTAGTATGGCTTACATAGTACAAGTCCATAAATATGGCAGGACAAAAGAAGAGAAATAGAATAGAGAGTGTAGATGAGCGAATACAATCACTTCGCCACGAGAACAGAAGTAAACAAAAGCAAAGAGGGACATCAAAGAAAAGGAGAGGTTGAAGTTTACTTCGCGCTGGTACCCATTCCAGCCGCCATACCGACGGCCATTGCATTGGCCATGCTCGAACCAATGCCATCAGTGGGCACAAACACCGCCTTCTGACCAAAGGCTTTGACTCTGGACACGTCCATCCTCCGCAACTCCATCTCGCGAGCGAATTGATCCTTGACCTCAGCGTCAGCTTGAGCCTTGATCCTGATGGCTTCTGCATCGGCCTCTGCAGCGAGACGCGTCGCCTTAGCTTGTGCTTCCGCCTCTATTTGAAGCTTCTGTGCTTGAGCGCGAGCTGCTGCGACGACGCTGTATGCGTCTGCGTCTGATTTCGTCTAGAATGCATACACCGTGAGCATTATATTGCAATCAAGACGGAACATAGGATACATACGTTCTGTGTTTGTGCCTTGACGCGAGCAACTTGGAGTGTTCCCTCCTCAATCTTGATCTTGTTGCTATTCTCACGATCAACGTTCTGAATAGCACACGTCATGAGTGGATCAGCCCGTCGTCAACATAATCAGAGCTCACCGCAGCTTCGACTTGAGCTTGGAGCGCCCTAGTCGTGAGTTTGTCCATAGTTGCCGCTATGTCACCCTTGAACTTCCTATCAATGACAGCTGAATTGGTACATTATCAGCTGTAGGGACTCTCGTGCTGATGCAATAAACGTACCTAGGTCTTTCATGTTAATGCCGTATTCCAAGGCAGCATCATGAAGATCATCCATCGCGCGAGTGCGGAGCGCATCGAGGAAGGCGGATGAAGCTTCTGTTCCATCGTCCAAGTTATCTGGCCCTATTGAACGCTGCTTGACCATGGAGCTATAGTCGAGATGAGCCACAATTTGAGTCAGGATTGACTGAGTCTTGTCCTTCAAGGCGTCGTATGGCGTGTTGTAGCCGTGCGTAGCAAGCTATCATCTCCTGGTAAGAACAGGTCTGAGGCGAAAGAAGCACGAAGGTACCTTCAATGGTTCCGTCAATTGCCTAACAATCCATCGTCGTTAGCACGCGATGTCTATGTCAATAAATAAATGAACACACCATTTGAGGTAGATGGTCAGACCGACAGGGACTTGATCCCTCGTGAAACTAATTGAAGTTGGAGACCAGAGTTAAATCACACAAAAAAGCCTGATGCTCACATATCCTTAGTCGGTATCTCAATCTGATTCTCTCCTAGTGTATAGAGACCACGAAGCGTCACGTTGGGGTTTGTGATATAGTGCTGTCCAGCTGGAAGGAGCTCCAGATCATCTCCCTTCTGGAGAATGGCGCAGTTATTGGCAGGAATGTTCAAGCTGTACAATGTTGCGTTAGTGAAGGTAAGCCAGTTCATGCAGCAACGGTGATACGTACAAGAGCGCGACGACGTATTCCTTGATTTGACCACTGGCTGTCTTGCTCTTCATTGTAACTTCGTGGGTCCATCCTAGAGTCGCCTTCGTTATGTTGTCCTTGACTGGAGTTGGCAGATGCGTTTGATCAACAATTGAAAGTACATCATAGGACCCTTCAACTGCATAGGCAACGAAGCCTGCGTTCTTGATCACGAAAATTTGGTTCTGCGGGTCAGATACTACGGCAGCCTAGGAACGAAGTCAGCCTTAGCAGCTTCACTTAGTTCCCTCAGTGACATACCTGGTTCTGCGAGACTTGAACAACTGTGAGACCTCGGAACTCAATGACAGTATCGGAAACTGTCGTAACATATCAATGAACAGGCACTGACTCAAGAGGACGTAGACTACTTACTGCCCTTGGTACCGCACCATGTGCGTGCCCACCAGTTTCGTAGAGGGAACCCAGGATAACGCCCCGGCCTAGTGAGAACCTTCGGTAAACCACCATGGTTTATGAGTCCAAGCTGTCCAGGTGTGATTTCCTTTCCAATCCAGTCCGTTGGTCGCTATATCGACACATATCGACACATACTCAATATACGCATATATACCAGGATCTACGAAAACGTACCTTTCGTGACAGTATATGACTGCCTTGCGTCTATTGACGTGAATTACATCTCAATAGGTTGAAATTGGTGAAAAGGGGCCTGACGTACCTCCTTCAATCGCTTATCCAATTTCTGCAACGCGCCAATGAGACCATCCTTGCCAATACCGACAAAGTAAGGTCGTTCCCCTTCGAGATAGTCCACGGTCCTCAAGAAGTCAGCAGCCACAGGATTAGGGTGTGTCGACCGCGCCTTCGAGCTACTAGAGCCAAGAGCACCATTGCCGTTGCCGGCTTTCTTGAAGTTGTCTCGTTCATGGATGTCATTTCCACCAACGGACGAAGGCCCGTTCACGACAGTAGTTCCGTCTCCAAAGCTGCGCGCGTCCATAATGGTTGAGTTGATAGGTAAGGTGAGAGTGTTTGAACTGAATAACTCACTTTCATTAAATACTCTCAGGGTCGGATATAACTCGAAGTGGTTAAACTTTGATTCACACCGCCTCCACTATGCCGAGCCGGTACCCTCGTTCCTTGCTCAACCAATTCGATTTGTATAGTACCGCCTCGCGTTCCACATACAGCAGCAAAGGTTTGACTTGTCATTGACGACACAGCCTCGGAGGGTTGCCGTTTCTTGCCAGGCGAGCAAACGTCCTTACTATCATTGTACAATTACCATATCGGGTATCATTTCCATCTGTCATATGTCTGGTGACCTCAACACAACCTGTGCAAGCTACATTGTTCGCGATGCATGAGGAGCTCGCATTGTTGAATGTTTGCCTGGTGACGTTCTTGGGACTTCGCCTCGCGGTAGTCGGAACGCTTGGGAACGAGACTTAGTACTGTACCAACCTCGCCTCCAGGAGCGGATACCACTCACTGGTTACTCCTATATGAGGGACAGTCGAGCTCGAAGGTAGAATTGAATACTCATTCCTAGACTCGCGTGGCCAGTCCGTACGCAAGCTTTCATTAACGGGGCGAGCCCGTGAGCTTGCGAACGGACTGGTCCAACTCGTTGCCCTTTTTGCCATAGCCCTAAGCGCCGGCGTGGGAACGCTGGACTTAGTGTCTCGACGATGACCCTCCTTGGACTCTCCACTCGAGTCACCCAACATCTCATGAGTACCCCGTTGTGTGTCCGAAATTCCTATTGCTTCAATCCATATTTTATGGTCTAGTATGCTCATATCCCAATACCTGGACACTAAATCTCCCTGATGCCATGGCCGACGAAGAGTAGGATTCTGTAGGGTAAGGCAGTGGCGGCTCAGAATGACTTTGAGATACACGCACTGTGTTTTTTGCCTTGCCCTAGGTCTTGGTTTTGGTTTTGGTCTCGAGGAAGCTTGTTCCCCACCAAATCCAAGTTGAACAAGAGGAGTGATGTAAATCCGGGGTTGACTCTACACTTGGGCTCTCTGCGCGAAACACCGCGAAACACTAAGTCCAGCTTTCACACGCAGGCGCTAAGTGCCCATGGCGAAACGGGCAACGAGTTGGACCAGCCGTTTTGGTATGAGCTTGCGAGTTACCTAAAACGGCTGGACTCGAGCCTAACTCATTCCGCTTGACCTACCAAGCTACCGAAAGTGGTGTGAACCATTCTCAGCTCAGCTCTCACCGGTCAAAAAGGGAAGGTCATGAGGGCATGCGGCTGGTCTGCCTCCCGTGCACTGGAACTACTGTGATTGCAAATAAACCCGTGCTTGAAATACAAAGCCTGTATCACTCATCCTAGGTTACCATGCTAACATTGGGCAGGCACTGACATGATCAGTACTGCAGTAATAAAGTCAGGGAAGGGAGACAATGACTCACCTTCGGCAATATCTTGGCGTGTTCTCTACTTCTCTAGGTCAATCTACTCCTGCTTCCCATAATCAACTTTCACATCCTTCCCTTCCTTGACCTCGTCAATATCTTGGTCAATCCTTCCTCGCTGTACCGTTCGTCCGCCTGGACTGGACCAGACACCGCCGGTGATACCACCTTTGTCGAAAATATGATCAATGTCTTCCAATTCGAGACCCTTCGTTTCAGGGAAGAACGCGTAGACGAGGGGAACCCAAAGCGCATTGAAGATTGCAAATATGATGAATACGCGCCAACTTATGTTCGCGATTGCTGTACAAGCCCGGTCAGCATCATACATATGTCGAGGAAAGTGGCTGCGACGAACCTATGGGCGTGATCTCAACGACTGTGAAGACGCACATCCAATTGAAAAATGAAGATATCGCGGAACCGCGTGCCCGAATACGAGTTGTCGTAATCTGCGTAAGCTATGTCAGCGTCTGTAGTAGGGAGTTTAGTGAGGTAGCGGCATACTTCTGCTGGGTACAGCCAGGGCTATGGATAAGCTGAGTACGCGTCCGTGTCAAGAAAGGCGACTAAGATGCTTACGATCGGAAGATATCCGATGCCAAGGAAGATTTGGAAGATGAATACCATAGCTGTTGCGCCGTATGCGGCTGGTCGACTTCCAGTAGAGAGAAGAGCCGCAGCAAGGATGAAACATATCGAAAGACCTGTTGCTGAAATCATGAGTAACGCACGTCGGCCGTAACGGTCTACGGTCTACGAGGGCGATTAGTTGTGCGTGCTTCGATACAGACTGGGTGAAAGGTTGGCATACCCAGAGGGGAATGAAGGAAGCTAGCATGTATGTGCATGCTGTTGCGCCTCCGAGAATGAGGGAGAGGTTTCGGGACAAACCCATCGTGTTTTGGTACACAATCGGTGCCAGATAGCTAGAATTTCATCAGTAGTCGGTAGTAGGGGTTTAAGTACAAGTCGTACTTGATCATATTTGCCCTGACAAGGTTGCCTTTGGTCAGAGGTTACGGTATTAGTAGCTGCTCCTGCCGAGACGTACCCCGTGAATTGCTGCATGACATTCACGCCAATGCAAAGGCAGATTCGTCGGAAATTGGCAATCTGACCTCCTTGCAACAGCTCTCGATACTTGAATGGACCTAGTAACACGTTCAATATCGTTTTGTGCATTTTCGAATGGACGTAGCGGAAGCTTACCCCCAGCGCTTTCCTGTGCCAACGAAGCTTCAATTTCTTTCTTTTTCAACACAACATCTGGATGATCGATATCATCCCTATCTTCAAGTTTTGCGATGATTCGTGTTCCTTCTTCCTCGAGCCCATGTGCAAGACACCAACGTGGGCTGTCTGGTAGCATAGCCGCTTGGATGAGAAGGAGAAGAGCGAATACGGCTTGGAATCCTGTTTCAAATATAGGTGTAATTGAGAAACATTATTCCTGAGTAGCAGAGACGACTATGACCTATTGGGAGACGCCATTGCGCAGGTCCATTGACAAAGGACATTCCGTAGTCTAGCCAATAAGCCTAAGGCACTTGAATGGGTGTCGCAACTGGATTCGAAAATCAACTCACAATAACTAGCCCGATAATCGTGACAGTCGAGTTCAAACAGACTAATGCACCCCGGATCTCGCCTCCGCACGTTTCCGATTGATAAACCGGTATAGACGAAGAATTGAACCCGTTTCCCTTCGAAGCGTCAGGATGAAAGGGTGAACCTAAGGCGGAACAGCAAAGTAACTCACAATGCCAGTTACTATCCGCCCAACAATCAATTGAGCGAGAGTTGTAGAGCTCGTCAGGACAGCCTGAAGAGAAAGAAGAGATTAGTAATGGGTCTTTCTTGTGACAGGTTCTTGTCGTATGTACCGTTCCAACCAGCATTGTCGCGGCACCTGCCATGATCATGCGTTTCCTACCAATGTTTTCTCCCCAGAAGAACACAATGAGGCTGCCCACGGCACATCCAATATCCTTATTGAGACATTTGGTCAGTTTTGAGGTTTACTTGATTGCAGGTCGCAGCTCTTACATAGATTGCAACCTGAGATGCCAAGTCAGTGAAACGTATGAGAGGTCATTGAGTTACAAGCACGTACTATAGTTCCCTGTCTGCTAGGGTCCGGATGATTGAAGTCTTTCCCAAATTGATTGTCAGCTCCAATCTGACATGTGGACGAGTCTATCAGCAAGAGAAGCACAAGGAAAGCCAGTAGTAACATACGATACCGGACATAACACCTTGGTCGTATCCCAGCAAAAGAAAGCCTTGACAGCAGCATGCTAGAACGAGCCTCGGAACTCTGTACGCTTGGCAGGTTGTGATATGTATACGTACCTGTGATGGCCCATACAAGCCATTTCCCTCTCAGAGGAACAGTCCACATACCTATTTCGCGAGAAGAGAAAGAGAATTAGGCCCCACCTTTAACTTACCCATCGTTATTTATCTCGCCTTCTGTGTGTCATGACCCCACAGAAATGATTTCCGGGTTCGCGGTCCCTTCGCTTGCAAGGTGAAGACACTCTCAGCTGACTCAGTGCGACACTCGGATAAGACAACTTTGCTGGGAATGTTTGGTATTCTGCTGATAGCGTACCGAACGGTCCGCCATAACTGCAGTAGTTCTTGAAATAACATCGCATCTGCTACCACACGTGAGCTGCAGCGCTCTCTGGCACCTGCAAAGATGATATCCATTCGTACTGCAGTACAGTGACGACAGTCTCTGACTCTACATGATCCGCCTAAGTTCACATGAGCCATCAATGCATCAAGTCAGAAGAATCGTAATAAGAAAACACACCATTGTTTATCGGTCAATACAATGGCGTCTCGAGTTGCTCACGTAGGAGTACAGTAGTACTAACCGTAGTATGCATCTGCTTGAACGTACCACCGCGACGTATCTCCATCTCGTACAGGAATTGAATGAGAGTGATTCAAACCCGGATTGCTTAGAAGAACGGTGAGATCGACGCTGCTTTGCAGCAGCTGGCGGTCCAAGTACATGGTAGAAAAGGAGAACGCTGGCGCTTACTTTTTCCTGCTTTGCTTCGTCCTCGGGGGGTCAGTGATTTTTACGCGGAGGGACGCGCGAACGCCCGCGCGCCCGCGCAGAGACGCGGACTCTTTACGCGCATCAAAGCGTAGTGTATACCAAAGTTAAGGCCCCTCGCAGGAGGGTCCTCTTCATGCCTATATTAGGAAGTCAGTCGCAAGGCCAACAGCGGACATTCAAAAGGCCGTCAGACACATCACGGCTTGCAGCGGCAGACAGCACAGGAACTGAAGCCATGCAACCTGCGCGTCGCGACGCGTCGCGATGAGTAAAATTTGCTGACGTTCCCCCTAGCAATAGTCGTTTCAATGTACCGTAGCACTCTATACATTCTACTAGTTCAACATATGGTCAACAATAATGAGGAGTGCTGGTCCTCTCCTGAAGGCTTAGAATATCTCAAGAATCTCCTAACTCGGATCATACCACAATGGCCAAATGGTCCTCATCAATGGCAAGTCAAAGTCACGGCTGGTATCCTGGACGGCAAAGATCAATACCTAGCTGCAGCTTGCGGCGATGGAAAGACTGCCGCTGCATACCTGCATCTTAGAGTTCGACAGGAGTTGGCTCGCGACCCAGGCTTGAAACGCTTTGGCACAGAAATAGTTGACCACCCGCTTGCTATCATGGTGGGTCCATTGGTTGACCTCGGAATCAGTCAGGTGAGTACTTGAAGTGTGTCGTACGCCCAAGCACGGCTCACGGTAGAATAGGTTGAGGAGATGCGCAAAATTGGGATTCATGCTGTTGCCTTGGATTCCGAGAGTATTAGCAAGGCTAAAACTCACGGGGTTGACCTATACGAGAAGGTTCAGTCTGGTGAAGCACCAATGGTAATCCTCTCCCCCGAACGACTCACTGAGAAGAAGTTTGACCGCATGCTCCGAGACAAGAAGCTTCGTCAGAATATCGTGGCATACATTATCGACGAGGCGCATATCGTACTCCCGTGGGGTACCAACTTTCGCAAAGACTACGCCGAAATTTGTCGTGCCCGTCATCGCATTCCAGAAGGCACCCCCATGTTAGCAATGACGGCCACATCTCGAGTCGGGCCTATGGAGGATGCTTTCAAGCGCATACTCGGCCTACGGAAGGACCATGAGACGATTCGGCGGTCTTGCGAGCGCACCAATGTTCAGACGATATACAAGACACTCACGCATAGCCTTGACGGTATGGACTTTCCGGACATTGCTTGGGTTGCTCGCAAAGACAGGAAGGTCATTATATACTGCAAGACTATTGACCTCTGCTTTCGAGTGGCATCTTACATCAGCAAAATGGCACAAACTTACAGCCCTTAGCCAACTTATCAGAAAAAGGCAAATTTCCATTGATATTTGACAAACAGTTTCTGCTTGATACATGATACTTTATAGATGAAAAATGCTCAGATAGATCTCAAGAATACCATACCAAAAGGCTTTACCTTGGGTCTCAAAACTGCCCTGCACAATGGTAAGTTTTGACCCCTTTCGTAGACTGAAAGAGGAGCACTTACACTTACCAAACTTAGTGCCCTTAGCGCCCTTAGATGGGGCACTAAGGGCCTTGGACATTTTCCTGATGTACCTATGGCGCCTGCGTCCCCCAGGCCAGGACTGATTCCGTCGAATACGCACTTACCATTCCCTTCTATGGCCGTCAACCAACGCAGAGACACTCCGCGCATTCCGCGAAGATGCAGGAACTCAGGTCATTGTGGCCACAATCAAGTTCGGCATGGGGATCGACGTACGACGCGTTGATTTCGTTTTGACATTGGGCTTACCTGAGTCAATCGAGAACGACCATCAACAGCGTGGCCGAGCAATGCGTGATCCAGCTGGTATCGGCGTTGGTATCACCTACTGTGAGAAGACCGTCGTGAATGCCATAGCGAACGAGCTGGAATGTGATAGTCTATCTGACTCGGAAATGGACAGGCTGGACCATAACAAGAAGAAAGCTGCACTTACGCGAAAGAGGGCGGTGGATGATTGCTTCCTTGGGATTCCATTGGAGGCACAAGTTCGACGAAGAGTTGGCAAAGATCGCCAACTTGACGTCGGGCTGTATCAACTGGTTGTATGTCATATCAAAAGGAAGTGCATTGTGGGAGAAGTCAACCAGATATTCGGTAGCCCTGACAGTTCCTCCCACGGACACTGCCTTGAGGCTCAGAGACGTCTGCCCTGCTCGAGTTGTCTCCGTTGTAGACCATTCTCATTGATGATGCCACCACCTCGACCGCTTTCCCCACCGCCAAGTGAGGCCTTGACAGTGTCGGCCTCCAACTCGTCCATGCCCGGGCCCTCTGGCAGCCGTAAAACATATTCCTTCGAGTCCGGTTCCCAGGCTGCTCAGTACACCACATTGACGAAAGCAATGCAAGAGCAGGCAAGAGCAGTCCTCGACGAATTTGCGCGATACATGTGGGCTTCGAAAGAGGCGCCACAATACTGTAATCACCCATCCACAAAGTACTTTCCGCCTGACACCTACCGTGACCTTATCTCCCACCTTCACCAGCTTCGTGCTCGTGAAGCTTTGGCTGAAGTCCTCTCCGACTGGGAGTTCCGAGAAACCGATTCCAATGCACTCTTCAAGCTCATCCAAAAAATGAACGCACGCTTTGATCGCAAACGAGAAGAGACCAAGAAGAGAGCAGCGGAAAAGAGTAAAGAAACCCGCAAGCGCAATAAGGAAGCCACTGCTGCCAAGCAAGCTTCTGCGGTAATTCAAGATGCAGTCCAAGGTGAGTGCTGCATAGCAGGTCTTCTGTTGTAATTACATGGCGAATCGCGATTGATGAACGGACAGATGAGGAGAGTCACGTGCAGAAGCCAGACGTACTCACTGACATACCCAGCAACCATACAACAAGTCATTCCATCCCCGATCCGAGTTTACCAGCAGCATCGCGATAGTGAGTGACATTTGTTCTTGACTTCAAATTGGGGCCTAGTACTGAACGGTCGCACAAAAGTCACTCCTACCTAGTGGGTGAGAACTTGAACACGTCGGAGAATGTTTCGTCTCAGCAGGAACGCGGATCCTCCACACTATATTCTCCGAAAAGGGCACGTGCATTGACAAGGACTGATACTCAAGCTTCATCGAAGCGCGTTCGTAGTGGTACAATAGTAGTAAGTAAAGGTACCCCCGTGAGCAAGTACATCAGGAAAAACCAACCAATCTATATAGTCAATATAGTCAATATATCAGCCGTAGTCATGTAGTACCACCCCCCCCTTATACGAGCTATATAGCAGTCTGTCATTACTATATAGCAGCTACATAGTCAATATAGTTATGTGCAATGCTATATAGTAAATATAGTCATCAGCCAGAATATATAGTGGATATGGTACTGGTGCTTCCGCAAGCAATATAACAAGCAAAATAAAGTCCTAATCACTTACACTGTCATAGACTACCTCCCTTTCAACAGTATTTCACTCTATTATTCCCTATTTTAAACTCACATAATTTTGCACTGACCGGGGATTGAACTCTCAACCTCAAGTTCATCCATTTTCATACATCCTTAACCACTAGACCACAGTGCCAACATTTCACACAGGTGGTATACAAAATATATACCCATCTTCCAGGTCACTAATTACGAGATAGATGAACCTGTAACTGAGTGATTCTCACATTAGCATGCAAAAAGAGTCAAATTGACTTGAGTCTATGCTCTGAACATTGCTCAAAGACCGTGAGAAAGCTACCTCAAAATTACCATATATAGTAATCATCATTTGAAAGACCCGGAAACCATGCTTGTATTGAATTAAGTATTGGTTTGGTTGGGCACTATATAGAATATATAGACTATGCAGACTATTTAGTATGTGACTGTTGACTATATTGACTATATATGCTTGTGCAGAGACTATATAGCATATAGTGGCTATATTGTAGCCACTACAGCTATAATCACTATATATCATGACACACAATGCTATCATGACTATATTGACTATTGAGATTACAAAGTCACCATTACAGCTATTTCAGATTTGGGATTTTCCTGATGTAATGCTAGTATGTATGTCAGCACACCGATTGAACTATGAATGACTTGGTTATGTAACTGACCTATGCTCGTCCTTCATCTTTGTCGCCCTAGAGATATTCAACCTCTTGACCTAAGTGCGAAGTGGGGTCTGGTGCCCCTTCTGGATATGCTGTCTGCTTGTCCTGGTTCCCTCTAGCGTACGTTGAGCTTGCAATGAACCTTTCCAGTTTCCCCTCAGCCAGCACCTTCATGCCTTTGGCAAGATCATCGGGCGCATGGAATCCGAGATCGCGACCGGCATGATGTCGATGTAGGTCAGTGCTTCGCAACGCCTCAAGTATGGCACGGTATTCGTTGTCAAGGTGAGGTTCGCAGTGCCGCTTTGCCTTTGGTTCGAGTCCAACCACTTCCTCCAGCTGGGTCTTGAGCTGTAGGAAGTGGAAGACGTGCATGGAAAGCACATTACGGTACCAGTCATCACTGAAGCTCTTGCCGCTATATTGAGATAGTTCCTCTAACCACTTATTGAAGTGTTCTTGCATCAGGTCAAGTTCGTGGAAATGCCCCGGTTTGCCAACAAGGTTCACAAGCCAATTATTGAACAGTGCCTTGCGCAGAGGCTCCGGGAACTCGTACTCGATCTTGCAGTACATCTCAAGCAAGTATGACGTGTAGTTCGAATGCCCGCTTCCAGCAAATGTGAAAATCCAAATCTGCTCTCTACCGTGAGTCAACAAGGCTTGCTTTGATATATTTTCATGCACTCACCTTGAAAATTTCCCATATACACCCTGTAGCACCCTTACGAACTGCGCGGCACATTTCCAACCACCAGATTCCATCACGTATCAAGAGAATTGAATTGGACATCTGCCAATCCCCTTTGAAAGACACAGTGCGCTTGACGTTCATCGTCTTGGACTGGCCCCCCTTTTCTTTGCTGGTACTGTTTTCCTTCTTGCTCTCCTCGTCCACATCCATCGTCGCGAGGGCTGCTTGCAGTGCTTTGTTCACAAAATCATCTGACACGTCTGAGACTGACGTATCCGACTGATGCGACTCAGACCCATCTGAGTCTGACAAGTTGCTCTCGCAATGCTCAGAGTCGGGAGCAACTGGAGATACAGCTTTCAATGCATGTGTGTAGGTGTCTTTTGCACGGGGAAGAGCAACCGCCGGAGGTAAGAGGTCTTGGTCAAGCAATGCACGCTCCTGTGCCTGACTGCTTGCATACCGCATACGAAGCTGCTGCGTGATTTTTCGCAGCTCTTGTAGGGTAGGTAAGCTGCCTTCTTGCGTCTGAGTTTCAAAGTAACCCACAATGTCGTCTGTATCATAGTACACCTCCCAGCATCGGATAATATGGGACCTAACGGATACTTCAACGAGACGCTGATTGGGGTAGAATTCAGGCTTCTTCAAGTCCGATGGAGTGGGACTATTGATGAGTTTCGCTAGATATCCCAGCGTCGAAGCATCCGTGGTATCAAATCCAGTTCCCCATTTGCCATGACAGATGTGGCCCAAATCTGTCCATTTCGTATGCCAGATCTCGATGACTTCAGCAACAAGCCCCATTGACTTGTAGCTTCCATTCTCGTCATTGGCAAGTGGTGAGAGATTCTTCTTCACGTTTCCCATAGCTTCAAAAGATTTCCCATCGCCCGACATGAATTGTACCTTGTCATCTCGTTTCCCTTCGCTTATGCCTATTTGTCCCAGGAAATCCACCATGGCTTCCTTCATGCCTGATGTTGACACCTCGTTTGCAGAGTTCGTGCCGAGCGGGTGAACTTTGGTGTGACGGTTGGGGTTAATCTGATGCTTGTTTGTCTCGGTGTCAAACAGGCTATTGACCTCGGCTCGTAGTCCACTCAGCGCAGGTACGTATTCAACCAATGTGTTGAACATATGCCGTATATGGAAATGGGTTTCAGGTTGAAACGAGGCTATGTTTATCTTTTATCTTCATCTTATCTATGTTTTTTATCATTGATTGATAAGGACTTGTGCGTACTGCTTATACAATCCACACTGCTTCAGATGATGTAGGTAGTCGCAATTATGGTGTGCTTATTATGCAATATGTTGCAATTCTTTCGCTGTTGTATTACTCAGCATTAGTCATGGTATTACTCAGCATTAGTCATCGTATTACTCAGCAACTCTATGTATCACATGACTGGTAGATTAGCTTAGTCATGGACTTTTCTCTTCGGTATATAAGGACCTCAGTTTGCGTCCTCTCTCTTCAGTCTCTTGTCTTGACTGAAGAG
>MU275338.1:0-23129 GCA_022160315.1 Panus rudis PR-1116 ss-1
TGTCTTCCGGATCGAGAGGGGGGCTCCGATCAGTATTGCTTCGAGTTATTTGGCCACGGATACGGTCTCGATAAGCTTGACATTGGGGGTTTTTCGTGAGAGTGAGATGGCGCAAGAAGTTTGCTGTGCTGAAGGTGTGAGTGCAGCCCTCACAGTAGTTATTCATCTATGAGTATATGGCTCAGCTTCAGTCCGAGTCATTTGAAAGGAAGACTCACCGAGAAGACACGAAGGCAATGGGATTGAATGAGGATGCACTACCGCCAACCACGCAGACTTACCGAACAATAAGCAATGAATAGGCGCCAACGTGGGCAGGGCAATGTGGCGAAACAACTTATATTCGACTCAGAAGTGCAAGAAATCTACAGTACAGAGCTAAACGGCATTACGGGAGCAGACAAACATGTACATCGGCTTTGGTACCCCTCTATACAGCGCGATAGTCGAAGTGAATAGGGAAGGGAGAGGGATTTGGTGCGAAACGAGGTCGTAGAGTCAGGTACCGTCAGACAGCGCCGCTGTCGGTGGAACGCACACACAGCGACAGGTTGCTGCAGCGCGCGCAAGGGCCTTATAAATGCTAGAAGTGCTGGAGTGTTACTACCGAAGTGCGCAGAAGGAACACAATACTTACCATTAAATGGCAAGGGTTCGCCGTACTCAAATCACCGCCACAACAGGACCTACGACGAAAGTGGCGTCAGATGAAAACACTTTGCGAGGCACAATGGAATTGCTTACTTTTGGATTCAATGTTTGAATATTGAGGGGGTTAGGAGATGAGGAAAAGGGGAATGTGCGTGAATGCACGCGCAAGGGGGGGGGGGGGGGGTACCAAAGCTTCAAGTTGGGCGTTGCGAGCGGAAGTGGTAATATCAGTTAGCTGGGATTCTTCAACTTTTTTTCATGCAGAAGATGTACACGCACCAACAATACCGATCCCTCCGGACCTCTTGTCGTGCGCCATGCCGTCTTATCGAACGAGCATTTTGGTTCTTCGAAGCCGGGTGTTCCATGAGAAACGACTTGGACCCGAGGAATCGTCATGAAGTCTGCCGGAGAATGGGTGACCCTAAGCCTCGTTGGTGACTTGCGTCGATCCTGCTGAGGCTTGAAGGTTGGTGCCAAGTTGCGTCGAACCTGCGGAGGCTTGAAGGGTGCGTCAGGATGTGACTACGGTCGGTGGAGATGCTTGACGAGTTCGTTGGTACCTCGGGGCTCTTCGACAATGGTAATAATAGGGAATATGGTTGTACGAAAGGTGAGCGTATGGTTATTCAGGAGGGAAGAGGGACTTGCGTTGAATGAGTTCACGGGCGTCAGCAGCTTCCAAAAATGTCGATACTGCTGAGTCAGCCTGGCCCATGCATCAGACGTTGAGCCCTCTCTCACCTTTCTCCCTTCCCCATACAATATACCCAACCCGTTCAACTCGTCGCTCTCAATCCTTCCTATTTAATATTTATCCACATGAACTCGTTCTTTATTGATGTTCCCGTATCGCCGGCCACTGGGCAAAAATCCGGTCGAAACCGTATGGCCGACAAATCTACAGAGTTCGAAGTTGCCGGTGAGTACAACCCTAATCTACGAACGCATGTGACCGCTCACATGTGATGCAACTGCAGGTATTCGTGCTGCAAAGGCAAGGGCCAACCAAAAGTCAGGTAAGTGTTCAGGCCTACCGTGAGTGTCGCTGATACCAATTCATCACCCAGTCTGGCTCGAGGCTGAGAAGCCGCGCCTTGCGGCCAAGCGCAAGGCTGAGCAACAAGCCGCACTCGAGGCTGGAGACACTGGTGATGGCGAGGCCGATGAGGAGGGAAATGTGCGAATGAACAAGAGAAACCGGGTTTCAGGTATGTCCTCGAATAAAGCTGGGATAGGTGTTCAACATTTACTCACCATTCCATAGGCTCTAGCCGTTCTACCGCAACTGGTCGCAAGTCGAAGAAGAACGCTTCTCGAAAGTCCACAGGTCGTCAAACAAAGGGAAAAGGTACTTCTCGCGGGGAGCGCATGACTCAAAGTCAGCCGGCCGGTACGTACAATGGCCATTGTTGTTGTTACTTCTGAGCTAATACTCTGCTCTCGCAGAGGATATCCTCGCGAAGCAGTATGCAGAGCTTGCGGAGGAAGACGAAGAAGAGTTGATATTGCCGCAATCTCAACCTCCGCTCGGTGAGTACATGTTACATGGTGTGCTGCGTTTGTATACATTAATTGACTGTTTTTTGAGGTATGGCCGCTCTCTCCGATGAAATCAATGGCGCCGCCCCTCAGGTCAGCAAGAAAGGCTTGTCACGAACCCGTACGAAACCCAACGGCGGCGATGCAAGCATCACGCACTGTGCTGGCTCAACCGGCGAAGGGGCTAGTCAACATCCTCTCGAAGAAGATGATGACAATGACAACGATCAAGAGGAGTATCATGGCTCTGATGACGAGGAGGAAGAGGACGGTCAGGATGATGAACGGTCCGGTGAGGAGGATGGCGATGACGAGAGGAATACTGACCTAGAGAAGATGGACGACGAGGAGCTCGGTACAACACTTCGAAGGGAGGTATGTCATATTTTTGCTATTTCACTATACCATTGCTAACGAGCCCTCGCCAGCGTCCCAAGGTGATTCACCGGCCTTCTGTGGATGAAAGTGACGAGGAAAAGGCTTCGCCGCCTTCCTCTCAGTTGCCTCCCATGCGTCTCCTCAACCTCAAAGATGTCGAGGCTCAAGTCCGTAAGTCCAAACAAGTTAGCCGGCCTTCCGAGGGACGACACGGCACCGCACCCACTCAGGCATCCCAGACCCGTGCGCCGCATCAAAGTCCCAACGGCACCAACCAGAACGCTGAGGTATGTTCTGAGATCTTCTCTTATTATGTCAACTAAGGTATCGCTTCACAGCCTACTGCATCGCAACGTCCGCAAGGACGTCGTGACAAAGCAATGATATCGGAGGTATGTCTTCTGTGCTTCATCCTTTGCTTTGCATACTGACATGATGCTTAGCGTCCGCAAGTTAAACCCTCTCGCCGTCGTCAATATGCCCCCTCCGCTAGTCCAACACCTGCAACTGTTCAGCGCTCGTGGTCACCCGAGACCAATCTCGTCCTAAGCAGCATTGGGCGGATCATCATCAAGGGTCAGAACCCCACGATGACAATTGTTTGCGAACATGTCAAGTTCACCTTCACCTCAGCACTCTATGCCTACAAGGCGTATCCTCCTGCGGCCGAAAGATTTCGAACTCACCACCATCTCCTCGTTATTGCCGTTGAAGACATCATTGACAAGAACCCGGACGAGCCATTATTCCGTGAAGTACTTGAACGCGTGCATGCCGACTCCAATTATAGCAAATTTCTCATTGATATGGTGTGTTCTCATTTGATCTCATAGACTCTGCTCTGATTGCGAAATGCTTGTAGGGTGTCCAGCACATGAGCTCGCTCAGGACGGAGCTCAAGAAGACTGTTGCTATGTTCGTGCGGGATGAGTACAAGGTGTCTCCGACAGACCCTGAACGGATCCGCAAGTGGATGCACAAAGTGGCATACCTGTATCCAGGTGACGTTGAGGTATGTGTTTGCTTTGTTTTGATTGATCCTTGCTGATGCTATTGTGTGCTAGGAAACTTTGGACACCAAGCATGTTCTTGATCGTCCTATCTTCCACACCATCCTCAAGAAGTGTTTCTTTAATGGACCTCATTCCGTCGCTGTTCGCCACCCTCAGATATGGCAAGGTGAGTATCATAAGAAGACTGTTCCAGGAGCGCTTATGGTGCTCATTGGTACTACGGTGCGCGTCGAAGTCAATTGATCTGGCCTTGACTATGACTTACACTTCACCTAGATTGGTGTTTGTTTGTCGGAGTTGCTGCTGCCTGGTGCAGAGACCAAGCCTGATGCCCACCTCAAGGCTGGCTTCTTCGAGGCCGAGTATCTCCGTGTGTGGAAGGAGCTTAACCGGTTGTTTGAGAGATCTCCCAACAAGTTCTACCACAAGATGCATAAGCTCTATACTCAAGCCAGGTAGGTTCTCATTTCTGCAGGTATGTGAACTTACTAATTTTTGTGTACAGTCAAGGTGTTGTCATTCCTTCTGTAGAGGAGGATTCTTTGATGGATATTAGTGGCATGTCTGAGTCTGAGTCTGAGGATTGAATATATATGTAGTTACCTGTTTAATGAATAAGTTGAATCTTTATATTGCTTAACTATTATTGTGGCATGAGTTATATATTTGATAAATTCATACAATGAGTGTATAAGCTGCATTGACAATACATATAATACTGTACACTCTGGGTGCTATTGTTTATACATCTAATAAAGTTCTACCTTGTCTATATAGATTATACTACTTGTTATAGAATATATGAGGTGTGTATTTCTAATACAAAATTAATATAAAATGATAGAAAATATATATGAACTATAAGGGGGGGTGTATGAGTCTCTATTTGCTGTATGATTGAGTATGTGCTCTATTGCCACAGCATACTCATAGCAAAAATATATTATAATATATAAAAATAAAAGTCAATTTTTCCAGATGATCCGGCATGTCAAACAGTCTGTTATTCTCCGTTACGGCAGCCACTATAAAAACATTAATGCATGCAGGCCCTGGCATTGCTGACTGCACAGTAAATGATCTATCTAGCCTGGATATCCCGATTTGGCAAGTTGCTCAGGCGTTCAGTAGAAACGTAGCTTCCTCCGCTTATGTAACGGGAGCCCCAGAGCGCCGGCGACGACGGGACACAAAACCACGAGCGCAGCGTCTTTTCTTTTCTTGCTCCCAACGTCGATCGAGTAGAGTAGCCGTAGCGTCGAGTAAAGTAGCTGTAGCTGTACGACTGAATCAATAAAATGTGGACTTGGAATGGCGGGTCAATCATGAGCGGTGCGTTCGCGTCGTCGTTGTCGTCGTCGACGCCCCGAAGGTGGTGAACAGCGTCGACGGTCCCGGTCACCTCGCGTCCAGGCGGACAGTGACCGACGCACTGGCAACGTCTGTCGTTTGGTCTGGCCCGTCGAACATTGCGCCGGACGGGGCCTCTCTTCTCCAGGTGAGCAGTTCATTGGTACGCATGAGTATTAGCTGCTAACTTGAACCTATATACATGCTTTGGTCGGGAGCTTGATGAGGTGAGCCAGGACCTGCCAGGACCCTGGGGGGTTGACTCTGCCGCTCTGCGTAATCCGTAATCTGGTTCTATCGCGTCAGATGGTAAACAAAGAAATTGATAAGGTTGATACCTTCATGATTTGAGCCTCTCAGAGAATATGCACAGCAATATCTTGACTTCTGAGGAAGTCATCGAGGAAAAAAACAAAGAGACGGTGTCGCTTCACGCTGGGGAGAGACAATTCTAGGAGAGGGGATTGACGAGAATGGGATGATCACGGAAGGAGATAAGTATGTGCGCCTTATGACACGCGCATGGACGGTGCGTTTACTGATCTTCGTATTTTACGGTATTGATTATGCTCTCTACAGGAGCTGGCGAGTTGGTGTACCCTTTCTACTACGAATGATGATACCCTGAAGATTCAACGAGTTCATATGAGCATTCCAAGGCATACCCCAGCAAGTCCTCCTAGCTTCGCGCCCTCCCTCGCCACGCATGGCCTTCACCGTGCGCGATTGGCATAGTCTGGGCCGTCTCAATCCCCTCAGGTTGCTAGTCGCTTTGCTCGAACCTATTGAAGGTGCTTTGTCTCTACAGCGGCGGTAGCGGTAGCGATCCAACGGTTCAAGACGGTTGCACGGCAATCCCAACTCATGCCAGCCTGCTATTATGTACAGCACTACCCATAAGCTGTGGTTGTGCCCTAGTGCACGGTCGGAATTCTGTCCACTTCCCTTCGCGTTTTGAACTTCACTGGCACCTAGTCTCCCGCCGGCAGACGTAGAAAGATTTAGAAACCTTCGTACCCCAGGACATCTATCAGACCTGGCACCCCACTCTCACCGGTGCCGCATTCATCGTCCACTGTCCCGACTGCCAACCTTGCGGCGTGTGACGGACTCGGAATACTTAAGTGGAGCCCGAACTCGTTGTTAAATGCCTCGCTCGCGTGCATTTCCGACAACCTTTTCTTCTATACGTTTCTTTTTTGCGATATCATTTGTCCCTCAACCTTTCATTCCTTATATGCCGCCTTTTATGGCCTCGTACCCCGACCGGAGCCGCACCCGTCCACCGCGCTCACCGTCTGGCGCACTTTGACAGGGACACCCCCCATTGGCAGGCGCCCGTTCACTTGCACATCTCACTACTATCGGGGTTGTCGACTTTGCCTTCACTTCTCTAGACCAGGTCTCGCCCAAGGCTAGTGAATTGATCAAGAAGGCGAAGGAGCCGATCAGGAAGAACCCGGTTTGAACCCCTTCCCCAGTATGTGCTCCTCGTGCTATTCACAATCAATTCGGATTAGTAACTAGTACATAGAACCCCCTGCGCCTGCTAAGCGTTATGCTAGCATCCTCTGCTGCACAAACCACTTATTCTCTCGTGACACGATTGTTGGTCTCCCTCAACCTCCTGCAATATCGATGTAATCCGATAGCATCTCGTTAGCACTCGGTATCGAGCGACTCTAACGAAGAGCCCGAGTTTGATCCACACTACTTCGAAGAAGACGTTTGATTTGGACAAGTTCGTTTGAGCAGACCAAGTCCGCCAGCAAGTTGGCCAATATTTTGCCTCTGAAGGATACGATTGGTGAGTCTTGCAGCACAGCGTATTTGATCCTCAACTTCTGATCATTTTCGTAGTTTAGGAGGTTAAACCTGGTCCCGAGACAAAGTCCGATGCTGAGATTGGAGCTATGTCCGTCCGTGAATGCTGTTCGACATTCGCTGAATAAGTAGCCCTCGTCTGACAGAGCGGGCCAAGAGCCACTTCGGTACTACTTGGCGCAAGTTGCAATCATCTATGGGGTAAAATCGCATATCTGACGCAGAAATTTGTTGACACGAGGATAATGATGGTGTCGTCCATACTGACCTGAAGGTAACCTCCTTGGTTTACCTTCCATATTTCCGTTCCCTCAATGTAACTTGCAGGTGTATGGTACTAAGAAGCTCCGTCTCGCGGACTTGTCTTCTGCTTGCCTGTAAGGTAAAGCTTCAGTTTTCGATACGTCATTGCCCTTCCCTTATCACCACCCGTACAGCTATCGTTTACAGTATTGGGCAGCGTGGTCGCTACCTCACGCAGCTCTACTCACGCACACGATATTGATTGCATCCGTCTTATAGCTGCCGACTTAATTGCGGGTTCTGCGTGAAGTATTGCGAAGGTCTTCAACTTGTGACGTAGGTTTTGGAAGCATTACAAGGATGCCACCGTGGTCTGTTGCGTTCTCAGAGGTAGTGGTGAAATTGGATGTATAGTTTGTATAGTCTTGGGAACGTCGGCTCTGGTTGATATCTTCTCCACATAAGTAAATGTTTTGCAAAACTCGGGCGAATCTGAT
Organism: Panus rudis PR-1116 ss-1; assembly: GCA_022160315.1. Taxonomy (NCBI): domain Eukaryota; kingdom Fungi; phylum Basidiomycota; class Agaricomycetes; order Polyporales; family Panaceae; genus Panus; species Panus rudis. The sequence goes on from MU275338.1 coordinate 7,499, forward strand.
CGCGAGGACGCGACGCGTCACGCGTCCCGGCGGCACCAAATTCCTGGGCCAGCACCTTGCCAGCCAGCACCTGCTACCGGTCAACCCTGCCTGTGCTTTCCTCCTTTTCCCGAACCACCACCGGGCGTGACGATTATCCCGCTCAAAGAGCTTCAAGCCGTCTGGTCTGTACGTGCGTGAAGAAGATTCTGAAGAGGACTTGAGTGAGCCAATGCCTCAGGAGATCGACCCGCTCGGGATCCCGACTGTGACGCTGAAGGTAAAGCATGGGTTGACAGAGGATGAGCAAGCTAGGGAGAAGAAGAAGAGAAAGACGGCGGCGGCGGGTGGCTCTCAGCCCAGGAGGCTCCTTTGGTTCGAGGAGTGGGAGGAGGGCGAAGCCTTCAGAAAGACCTCGTCTCCTGTTGACCCGTAGGTTTCATCCCGTTGTTTTTCGATATGACTCTGGATATAAACGGCTGAACCTGACTGTTGGGGTTGGTAGAATGGCGTCTCGAGTAGATCGCCTTCACCAGGCGTGCCAGGACTTCAAATTATCTAGGAAACAGGTCTGGTCTTCCTATGGTCTTCATGTAGCTCAGCTCTGGGAGAACGTAAGTACCTTTTAAAGCATGCGCCTGTGCTCAACCTCAACCTCACGGTCAAATATAAACATGATTCACAGTTTCGCCTCTACATTGGTATAATCAGCATTAAACCTCCCATATCGCGAAAACGCATGCAAGAGCAAGAGGAGGAAGATTCAGAAGAAGACTCAGACGACGACGACAACGACGACAACGACAACGACGACGACGACAACGACGACGACGGCAACGACGACGACGGGCCTTCTTCCAAACCCAAAGTTGAAATGGTCGATTCGACCGAGCCTCGTGAACGTCGCATGCACAAGCAACGTGAGGAAGCAGATGAGCGTCATGCAAATCTGGACGATGCGGCGGTGGAGAGGACGAAGATAATGGATGGGAAGGACTCTATGGTGGAGTTCTTCCTCAGTGATCCTGCGTTGGCTATGAAGATTTTTTTCTCCGCTCATTATCGCCACAAGGGTCTGATTTGGTGAGATTGATATTTTGCCATAAAAGAGACATGGTATACTAAAGACGATCCATTTCTAGGGATCGCGTCCGATGCCGCGACGGACCTATCCTGGTCGAATTCTTCTTGAACTTCATCCTTCGCAATCGCGTCTTTCCCGAACCCGAATACGAAAAAGGCTTCCGGCGCGCGCTCGACGTCGTCAAGCTCGCAAGGAAAGAGCTTCCTTTGACGTTCACTCTGGGGAAGGCGTTTCCGGACAACATCAGCCAAGCGTTCGAGAGCCTGATGGGCGACATGACGAGGGGCATGTACTGGATTTTGGACGACGAAGATGCGGACGATGAGAGTGACAACGTCTGGATTTTGGACGACGAAGATGCGGACGATGAGAGTGACAACGTCGACATCAGCGGTGTCCCCGTTGGTCCCACCCCCGGTGGATGGGGCTTTCTTCCAACTGGTACCGCTGGAGAGACCCCGGGGTGGGGCACGTGGGGTGATGCTGCTCCGGAGGCGGCTGGGGGCGATTGGCCTGTCGGATGGAGCAATTTTTATGACAAGCCGACTGTGGTTGACGATTGGCTTGAGGCCAAATCTCCATTCTTGATGGAGTCCATGGGACCTACAGCCTTGCCTCTGACACATACCACCGGCGTCGTTGAGAGGAGCACTCGGCGGATCTTGAAGGTTGTCCCGCCTACTTCTTCGTCCACATCTGCTGACTCGAGCGCGCGCGGCAAGAAGAAGAGCACGGGAGTATTCAAGACCCATGCTGAAGCGGTCGAAGAAGAGCTTGAGAAGCGATTCGGGTACATCGTCCTTGGGCCATGGAAAAAGGTCGGGGATCATATCAGCTCGGACATTCAGGAACCAAGGCTCCTGCCCAGCTCTCGTGGTCCCGTTCATGTCTCCGACTCTGGCGATGCTACTGCATCATCCACCGCTGCTACCTCTGCTACTGCCGAACCAGAATACGCACACAATCCAAAGAAAGACACCATCAACGTCCTCATTCACCCTGATACCGTCTCCAAGATTAGCCCAGGTCCCTGTATGGGTCTCAACGCCACCTTTGTCCAGATTGCCCGTATCGACCCTTCCGGAGACCCCAACGCTCCCGACCAATACCTCAGCAACAAAAATCCAATTATGGGTAAAGGTAAAGGCAGGGGTAAAGGCAAGGGCGGGCTAAAATGCGGTGCAGAGGGCGTGAATGGTGTCCCTACGAAGTTTTGGTATATGGAGCAGTTTGCTGGGTGCATCCCGAGTTTTCACACGGATAGGTTCTATGAGCAGCAGAAGACGGAGTCTGGGGTTGCTGTGAAGGAGTAGTCTGTTTGATATTTGAGGCCTTTTGCCGTGCTTTGTTGACGTTGTTGGTTTTTGTCGCGATTTCTTGAGCTCTGCTAGTTGAACTTGTATTCTATGACTTCGCGCTCCGCTTCCTTGTAACTTGTTCTTTTCTTGCTCTTCCTTGCTCTACGACATCTGATCTACTGTACTACTAAACTATTTCTTGCAATCGTTAATATGGATCTTCCTGCATGTGCTTTTACTTACATTACTACTCACTACCACAACGTTACTTACCAAGCGTCCATTGACTACCTGATATAAATCTCATGTGAGGGGATCAATTGAGTGGAACTGTGTTCAAGTTGCTTTTGCATGAAGTATAACAGGGGAACATGTCGCGTCAAGGCCATCATGAATTGAAAGGCATGCACATGACCGCGTCGAAGGTGTTACACCGTCACTAGTACTGGCGTGGGGATCATCGTTGTGCGCTAGAAGCTGACTTTCAACCCTCCCGAATGTAATCGTCCTTCGCCATTAGTACTAACTGGTATTCGCCAAGTTCATGTTGCCTGCGTGCCGTCAGCACGTCTGGCGTTGTTTGTCAGCGCCGTGCTATATCTACCTCAATCTATGTTTCCTAGCAGAATTCACACACCGCAGCGTTCTCAGGCGCAGAGTTGGTGTTCTCCATTCGCCGCCAGCCAGTTGCAACGCGGTAGGGACCTACTAATCAAAAAAAATTTAAACGCTACAGCTGTGCTTCGTCAGGTTCAGGAAAACCAGATCCCAAATGCGCAAGGAAAGGAGGCAGGGATGTCGCCTCATGGACCGCTAAACAGATTCGTAGTCGATCCCTCAGGCTGACGTCCCCCTCTCTACAGCAGGCTACACGAAGTCTTCGGATCACGTGACTGTAGCGCTCGCACAAAGTAACCATGTTAGCCACTGTAACAATGTGCAGCCCTGCGTCAAATGCCTCTATGTAAGCAGTAAACGTTGATGCATCTCAGCTACCACGAGAAACAAAACGGCAGGGCCCCAGATGACCCTGAGGAGGGCATGGCAAATGACGATCCCTCGGCGCTCGGATCACGTGATCCGAAGACTTCGTGTAGCCTGCTGTATATAACAGCGCATAACGTCCACCCAATCTGTGTCTCCTCGCTCCCCGCTAGAGTACATATCTCATAATATGTCCTATAGCCCACCCTCAAAGTATAACGGGGGCAGTAGCCTCTACCGTGTATCGCCAACATTGCCTGCCCCGCCCCCGCCCCCGCGAGAGTGCCACAAGTACTCCCGAAACAAGACGGGCTGTTTGATATGCAGGGCCAGAAAAATAAAAGTCTGTCTACTTATATGCATCCGATACATAGTCTCACTTTCTCTGCTTGTAGTGTGATGAGACGAAGCCGGACTGTGTATGCTGCACCGCGAGACAGCGAACAGTACTTATGTTCTTCTCACCACTCGCAAGAATAAAATCTGATGTGCGTGCCGCTTGTCGCAAAAACCAAATTTTCCTTTTCAGGCAGTCTTTATCATTGAAATGCCTTGGAAGCCGAAAAACCCTCACAATCTCTTGAAATCCTGTCAAAATAGGTTGTAAGGGGAGTCATAATGTGTTGTAACCGACTTGTAACCGGCATTGCAACCGCTTGTAAGCCGAAGAGCGTTACAAGGCCCAAAACTTTTTTGCGACACTTGCAGTGTACATGGGCTGAGGGCTGGCCCACTCGCAAGAAGCCCTAGTCTCCTCCACAGACCATCACAGAGAAGATAGTCGTTCTTGGTCTCGTACCCAGCCGGTACTTGCCGCACCCCACCACCGCGCAGTACCGTCTGGCGCAATCTGCAGAGGCGACCCCCCCTGCCAGCTAGCGCCAGTACACGGAGAGTAAAACTGATGATATACACTTCATGAATACGATATTTTGTCACCCAGAGGTTTGCTTATGCTTTTGTGAGCAAATTCGGTAAAAATCCATGCAAAGCAAGGTCGATACGAGGAGTGAGTTGTGAGCTTGGCTCATGCTCCCTTTCCTGATTTGGTAACAAATCCATCAAAATGACCGGCGGTAGCTGGCAGGGGGGGTCGCCTCTGCAGATTGCGCCAGACGGTACTGCGCGGTGGTGGGGTGCGGCAAGTACCGGCTGGGTACGAGACCAGTCGTTCTCTGTTGTAAGGTCTGCATCACAGCAGTTTGCATATCAATATGCCGGTTAGACATCCGCACATACATAGTGCGGAGTTCCAAGCGGCCCCACCGGCAAGGGGTCCAGGCCTGGGTCTGCCAGGGTCCACGACCTTCTCCTTCGAAATCCCTATCCAAAATAGGTAGACGCGTGATCTCTCTGGACGTCTCTAGAAAGCTGGACCCTGGCTGAACCTATTTTGGGTGCAAGCTGCCGAGGTTCCGTTGGAGCCACTTGGGACTCCGCACTATGTATGTGCGGAGGTCTAACCGGCATATTGATATGCAAACTGCTGCAAAGTTGTGGGGTCTTCGCAGCAGCCAGCAAATTCGGAGTTTGCCGAAATTGTTGACAACTCTGGCTGGTTGCCGTCGATGCCGTCTGATGAACGTGATGTCAGCGCGACAAGTAAGCACTTCAATGTTAATGCTCACCGGTTTCCGGTATGCGAGATTAGTTGACTGGGCACATTTCTGACCCTTCTTTCACCCATGGGCGCATTACTTCTGAGGTTCAATGGCTGATACTGCTGCCTGAACCTCGACTACCTACAGCAAGAAGGCTTGCTCACATGATCAGGGGTTTGGGTTTGATTGATCTCGCGTGCTCTCAACGTGCGCGACTGTTTGCATCCGTTCGTTCGCTGCGGTGGTGGGGTGCGAGAGAACGGCTGAGAACGGCTGGGCACGAGACCACCACTGTAGGCCCTCAATTTTGATGTAGACTAAAGAAGCCCTACCCTTGCAGTGTTTCTCAGCACGACGACAAGCGACCGCCCACTATTCCAGGTTCATCCACTTCGACGCCGCAGACTCAAAACTCCATTCCTCGGTCGCAGGAAGTCTCTTTGTCGCCTCTCATCTCGCGACGCTACACGTATGTCCATGCGACCGTCTCTTTTCACGCCTTACTGATGACCCCTCAGGCTTTCAGACAATCAATTTTGCAGGTGCCAAACGAGGCAAATGACATGGAAGCACCCCGTCGTCAGCAGTGCGCCCGGTTTCGATATATGGGCACCTTCGTATACGCTAACTACAAGCCATTCAGGATCCCCCAGCGTAACAACATCCACGCCGACGGCGGCGCTACCGTCGGCTCCCTGATCCTCTCCCCAAATCCTGAAATGGGTGCCCAACCACTTCGCCCATCGTACCACCAGCAATACCCGCAGTCCCACTATGTGCAAGGACAGTCCTTGACATCTTCTCCAGTCTATGCCCGATATGACCACACTCCCGCCGCTCACTCGGTAGAAAGCGCTTCCCCCGGTTCGCATCCCAGTTTGCTTGATCAAGACGTGAGGTTGCTCCATCGTCGAAATGATGTCTGCTGATTCGGTCGGTACAGTATGCGTGGACTGGATAGACGGGTTTGGTAGGGTTTCCTACACACAAGCATGCCGAAAGGAGGGTTGCTCGAAAAGTTGGTCTCGAAGTTGGTCTTGAAGTTGCTCACGAAAGTTTCCCTGCTCGCGAAAGTTTCCCTGCTCGTGAAAGGCCCCCTGCTCGCAAAGTTGCTCACGAAAGGAATGACTCGCGAGCCGATCGGACCAGTACATATTGTTGCCGTCCTCATAGCCGGTGCTGGTGCCGGGGCGGGGGTACATGCTGACGATGGCGTCCTCCTGCTTGATCGCCATGGACGGGTGGGAGCCATCGAGGGCGGAGGACAAGGGGTGGGCGGCGTGCTGGGCGGCGGCGCGCTTGCCCCTTGCGGAGCTGCCAGCTTGGACGCGGCGGTCATGGAGGCATGGAGGGAGGTGAGCGCCTGCATCATGCGCTCGTTCTGCTCCTGCTTGTCGGCGTGGACGATCTGCGCATGCTGGCGGAGGTTGTCTAAGCGGGAGAACTGCTTGGAGCAGTGGCACGCAAACGGTCGCTCGCCGGTGTGTTTTCTGTGGCGAGACGATGAGTTCATAGTTCATACCGCATCCTATGAAGAGAGGAGGACGTGCCTGATGTGCCTGGCGAGATGCTCGCCCCTGGAAAAGACCATGCGACAGTCGCCAAAGCCCCTGCACTGGAGTGTCTTTGCGGGAGCTGGACGGTAGCGACGAGCGGGCTGTATGCTGGCGGGCGGGAGGGTTGCGGCCATGTCTTGCTCGCTGTGGTAGGCTCCTTTTCAGCCTCTACGTTATAGTCGTAATACCTTTGTATAAGTAGAGGCTGATTGCATTCCTTTGCATTATTCCCGGTGAGGGTATGTTGTCGCCAGCGGAGTTTGAATCGTGGGAAAAGTAAGGCTCTTGGTGCTGTCTTAGCGCTGCTGCATTCGGTGTGTACTAACTTCTCTACAACATAGTTTGTGATCTATATGCATTCCCTCTACCATAGCGGTTGAAGGGATACGCATATAATGGTTGAAACAGCCGGAGCTGGTGGGGAGGGATCCGCAGAAGAAGGTACCGCTTCATAACATCCTTCTACTCGACGTTACTCACAAAAGGTTGGTATATGAGATGCAAGCACAGGACGGTTAGCCTGAGACACGATCTCTCGACGGACCGGAGGATTTGATGCGAACGGATTACAGTGAATCGCGGACGCTGCTCCGAGGCCGGTTGCCAAGGGTGCATCAAAGATTTCTGCCCAGCTCATGCTACCGCGGCGCGGCGCGGCGACACTGCCCAGTGCCAAATGTTACATAGCCCATGAGCCAATGAGGATAAGGAGCAGACGCAAAGAGACATCCAGTCCTGGAAGATGGGCGAAAGAATATTCTGAGGGGTGCAGGGGTTCAACGTTCAACGTTCACCAACGTAGAGGTGTGTGTACAGGAACTGTACACGCTGAGTCAATCTGGCTGGGTGTAAACTACCTACCCCATACCTACTGCAACCTCCTCGAAGGTGGAATTTGCGTCTGTGCTGAAGATCACTACAGTTTTGCAGAAGTTGTGACAATATTTCAATGATATCTACGTGAAACTCTCTGGTATAGTGGGCGTCGTATAGTTGGCAGTGAAGCGAATACGAGAGCCAGGAGGTCTGTTGCAGTGAGGTGAAGGTTCAAAACAGAGTAGCACTGTCCAACGGAAGGCGAGTTTCTTGGAGGGATCACTGCAATATTGTAATGAGCAGAATGGGCCCGGAATGCGCACAAACTGACCGTCTCTAATCTTGAGCCGGAAGGTGTACGTGAGACTCTACTGAGTGATCGGAGATCTAGACGATGAGTAATCTAGAACAATGAGGATCGAGTAATACTGTGAAAGTAAATTTCCTCTTCACTGAGCCGGCTGAGGCATTCGTTTGCACTTGATGCCGACTTGTGACATTGCGTTGAATTGTCCGAAGAATACTAAGCCGAGGCTTAAAGACCTCAGCGTTGAGGGTAGGATTCTAGGCGACAGAATGTGTTTGACGCACTTGCCTTAGGTACATATGACAGCGTTCACGCACCGCGTGACTATGCATGAGCGAATGGTTCTCATCCAGATTCCCCTGTGTCAGTATATTGTCAACGGCGAGACTTACGAGGTGAATAATAGTGATGACGCACGGAACGCACCGTCCATGGCTGCCGTTGATATCTGGGCGAAGCCTTGGACTTGCGTCGTTAGGTTAATATGAGCCGTTGTGTCGACGGATATTCTATGCAAGAAGAATCGCAGAGTAGGTCATCCAATAACCTCTAACAACGAGAAGCTGGAGATGGGACTGAAGGACGTACATGATTTCCCACCAGATGCCTTCCATGTTCCCCATTCCAGCTTGATCAGACAACCTCTCTCGCGACCAACATGGCAAACTGGTCGATCGTACACTTGACTGACAGTATTCATGAGATCTAGCATGTCACCAAGACGGAGACACTTACCCACACAACATACATGTCATTGAGAATATAGGCGACTAAGAGACTTACGGTTGCGGCGGCGATAGTTCTTACTTGTACCATCAACTGAGTGCAAACGCAAGTCAAGAGTTTGGTCAGTCATCTTACACAGCACACAAACGGGAATGAAGCTATAACTCACGTTCGCGGCCGTGAAATTCACATATCGGTCAAATCCATCCACGTTCCGTTAACATTCGTCACCCGCCTGACCATCCAAACCCATCCATTCCGAAATCCTCCACTACTCATGTCGCCTCATCCACGAACACCGAGAGCTCCCGTTCACGGTTTCTTTCACTTTGTGAATGTCCCTGCGGACGTCGACGGTCAATACAACCCGTGAGATCGCTCGGGGCGACTGCTTACGGTAAGTCCGTAAGTATCCCAGAAATGAACATCACACTGGCATGTTACATAACCAAAGTTTAATGAAAGCATAGATAAATTTGAAACCGAAAGGATGAAGACGGAGACCGAGACTTGAGACCGAGACTGAGACCGAGACGAGAAAGGAGGTACACGGAGAGAAAGAGCAACGGATATGTCACGTCGACCTGAGGCTCGGGGACGCTCATGAAGAGGGTCAACATGATTCAAGCAAGTCGTCCGCTTCTAGCTATCAGTGGTGCTAAGTTCGAAGTGACTTCGAACATATCAAGAAGAGTTGCTGGGACGCGAGCTGGCGAAGCAAGAATTGAAGGAGCTGGTATGCGACTTCTCTGCAGGACGTGCATTGAAGGAGAAGATATTGATATTGTGATGACCGCGGACCGCGGCTGTGTCAGAGCGAGTGGTACGGGCCCGTCCACTAAAGTTGAAGTCGAACCGATTGGGAGTAAGAGTGGGTTGGCGACCAGACATGTTGAAGCTTGTGAAGTTGAATAACCCCGGGTTAGAATTGGGTGATTGTTGGTCGTGTTAGATCCACCGAAGGTGAATGATCCGGGTTTAGAATTGGTGTGATTGTTGGTGGTGGTGCTGTCGGATCCACTAAACTGGAATGTACCCCGGTCGGAATTAGCGATGCTCAATGAGTTGGGCCTATCGAGATTGAATTTCTCAGTCTTGGTTTGGGGAAGATTACTAATGGTGTAGGATGTAGCAAAGTTGAATGGGTGGTGGTTAGAACCAGCCGAGTCGAATGTCCCGGCTGTATGATGATCAAACCTGAATCGGTTGGTATCGGGGGTATCGTAAAGTCGATACTCATGCGCAGTAGTCGAACTAGCGGCGGAGTGCTGGTGAGCATTCACGTCGTCGCATAATCCTGCTTTCACATTATGCGCCGATGCAGTACAGGTACTGAGATCATTGTATGTCAGGAACGACCGTTTGCAGTTGATGCAGTTGATGCAGTAGAGGTGTTTCTGTACGTAGCAGTTAACAATGTATCTTTACTCCCCTTGTAAGACAGTTATAAAGCTATCGAACCTTCGTACAAAGCCTACATTGGTCTTCAAGCTCCTCGTCGCCTGCGAAGCGGGAGCCGCAGCTATGACGATAGGATTAACGAGGAATATGCACATAGTGCTCAATAAGAATAAGCCTAGAATCGGATGGTAGGCGGCATTTGTTGCAGCGATAGTTGATCGTGATGCATTTGTGAGCGTCGCGATCGTGGTGAGTGGCGAAAGAGAGGCTGCACAGCCTACAATCATAGAGGTCAGTGGTCATAGAGTGAGAACCGCTTGCAGAAGATATAAGAGGTCAGCCAGGGCTATATCGTTTCGTAAGGAGGACCACTGCGAATGAGACGGAGGTGTCGTAGCCGTGATGGTCACGGTAAGTAGCACTAGGCAAGTAGCAGGCTGATGATAACGCCTGGATAACGCGAATGAGAGAAGAAGCCTTTGCCTAATCAGGACAGTGAATCCCTAATATGGAAATATTTACGGCATGAGCTAGACGCTTGCGAGAGTGAATGCGCGTCGGCCCACAACTTTGATCACTCGACGATGACCCTCCTTGGACTCTCCACTAGCGAGTCACCCAACATCTCATGAGTACCCCGTTGTGTGTCCGAAATCCCTATTGCTTCAATTCATATATTATGGTCTATTATGCTCATATCTCAATACCTGGAAACTAAATCTTGCTGATGCCATGGCCGACGAAGAGTAGGATTCTGTAAGGTAAGGCAGTGGCGGCTCAGAATGACTTTGAGATGCCCCGCACTGTGTTTTTTTGCCTTGCCCTGGGTCTTGGTTTTGGTTTTGGTCTCAAGGAGGCTTGTTCCCCACCAAATCTAAGTTGAACAAGAGGAGTGTTGTAAATCCGGGGTTGACTCTACACTTGGGCTCTCTGCGCGAAACACCGCGAAACACTAAGTCCAGCTTTCACACGCAGGCGCTAAGTGCCCATCATGCCCATGGCGAAACGGGCAACGAGTTGGACCAGCCGTTTTGGTATGAGCTTGCGAGTTACCTAAAACGGCTGGACTCGAGCCTAGGAAAACTCTTGCGCAAAGTCCTTCGGTCGCGCATGATGAAGTGCCCCAACATGTACATAGCCGAGCAGAGCCGTTGCAGTCACGTGACCTAAGCCCCAATCGCTCTCGTCTCTCTTTCAAACCCTGGCTTGTTCAGAATCCCTCAAAACATATACTACATCATAGCGATTACCAAATATAAACTTTTGCTACAATTTGTTTCTGGTTTTGTGTTTCCCTTGGTGCAACGCAAGTGGATGTCACTTCTCGGCCCAAGTCACGTGACTGCAACGGCTCTGCTCGGCTATGTAGATATGACTAAGGGTCCCACGGCCTATATATGGTTGTCCGGGCTAATCGGAGTCAATTGACCGGCGCACGAGAGCTATTAGGTCTGAAAAGTAGGACTGGCGCTTATGAGCGAACCGGCCTTATGATGTGCTCCTCGGAGCAAACCACCCTAATGAGGCAGTTGTGAGACACGATAGTTCACTTGCAACCGGCCCGTCAGGCGGCTCACAGGATCAAACTTATTTCTCACGATCCCTGTCAAGGCAGATCCGGCATTATGGCATTAAGCCTTCTCGTGAGCGCTTAAGATCGCTTTGGGGTTTTTCAGACTAATAATAATAATACCCAGAACGGATGTGATCGATCAGAGAAGCGCTTAGTCATATCTACAAGTTCGGGTCGCGTCCGTCCTTGGTTCGTCCCTTACTATCAGTGGCCCGGTAATGCAACAGCAACAGTAATGCAACACAGGTCTTTCATTCAACTTATGGCACTTTCTCCCTCGATAAAATTCAAGAAAAGTGTGATTCTATATTCTCTTTTGGTAATACATGAGATAACATAGCGAGAATCTTTGAAACCAGTGTGTTTGCGACAAAACTTGAATAGCAATGCGCAAAGCTTGTTCTACCTAGAATTGATGGAGCCTCGCTTCGTCCCAATTCATCTCCCTCTCCCGTAAAATCTCGATAGGCCATCTATGCAACTATCCAACAGTATATGGAAGTGGTTCCGAGATGCAGAAGGGAGCTCTAAATGGGGTGTCGTTGAATACGAGCTTTACGGGCGAGACAAGAGTGTCCTTCATGCAACAACATTCATTCCCACGGCGAGGAAGCCCGCTCTCAGATTGGCTGGCTGAGACTCAAGCGCTCTCGCTTGCAACCTTGCCGTGTGACATCCTCCGTGACAGAGCTCGGAAAAGTTGTTGCATTGCTGTCTCAACAGTGTTCTCTTGTCCGTCCCTCTCGCCCTTCTGTAAAAAAATAAAACGTACATACGAACAGAGACCCAAGAACCTACGGAGTTTTATCGGCAAAGAACGAAGGTCCAGGGAGGTGTGGCGGAAGAGAACTTTGAATAAAACTCGAAGTGTTGCATTACTGGGCCACTGATAGTAATTAGGAACAACTCTCCGTCTTGCCAAGTCCGGAGCCTTGGGTGTGTGTTGCCACTGTAGGAGATCACCACCCGAGATCCCGCCAACAACACAGGACACTGGATAGATCCCTAGTGCTGGTGCTAACGGCGTTCTTGCCGACGCAAGTTCTCGTTTCGCAGGTACTCAAATCACCGTATGTCTCTACGAGGTATGCCATGATCACGGACTGAGACTTTGGCAAAGCCCCACTATGACAGTTTGCTTGTCAAGGCTACCGTCAGTGGTACTACGTACGCAGTCGCGCGAAGGAAGATGCGGCGTGTGTTGTTGCATGCCCCGAGTTTGCGCCGTGTAAGTAAAACTTGAGGGCAATCGAAGACTGGAGCCATCTTCCTGGTTAGGCTCGAGCTTCTCGCGCAACGATTCGGCCCCACTCGCTCCTCTGGCCCATACCACTTCAACATAAGTAAACTGTATTCCGTTCTCTCGCAACAGCTTCAAGCTCTTTGGGCAGGTTGTATACCTCGACTTGGTTAACCCCCTCCTCTTCCGCAGTTTCATAAATCTTAGCAAGTGAGATTCATCATCAAGTACAAACTGAGGCTCTTAAAACCTACTAATACCCTCGAATACATCCTTTGATTTGCATTGCAAGAATATTAGCCTTCTGCTCGCTCTCGCGGCTTCTCCTGCTCAACACTTCCTCCCGGCCTTCCTTACCCCGACTTCGACTTCGAACCCGCTGCTGTCATGACTTGTACCCATCCCCTCCTTTCAACTCCCTACGCACGAGTTTTCTTCTTGGGCAGTCTGGGCGTAGGCAACATCATCGATGGGTAAGGTTTGTGCTCGTTAAGAATCGGTAAAAGGGCTGTATCTCGCAACCTCATCCATTCTCGATCTGACTCGTCAGTTCCAAGCCTGAATGTGCAGCACTGCTCAGGTTTGAAACTGACTAGGAATGCCATCACCTTTTGGCTATTGTCACCATGTAATGCCTTGATCCCTATGAGTGAGGCTCTGTACGTGAGTATGGCAGGAAGTGGCGGTAGCTCCGTCCTCTGGACCACCCTCCATCGCCAGTATATACCTGAAGCTGCCACTGCGATTACCTGTGTTGCGCATAGATCTCGCTCAAAGCAAACAGCGACATATTCCAGGAGGCCAGCTACAGCAGTATTGATGTGTTGCTCAAGGCCTCTCATGAACGCGTTCTCATCTTCCAGAAAGTTTCGCGGTGGTCCTTTCTTGTTTTCTAGTAGGAGAGGCAAGCAACGATGCATGACCCGAAGGCCAAACTGGCGCGAGTATATGAGGGTTTTCAAGTCGGCGCGCCTTTTATCTGGCTCTGGTACCTCTTCCGCGTCTTCCTCAGGCTGGTCAGCTGGAATTGGGGTGACGTGTATATGCACAAGGGCATGGTCGCAATAGCGGTCAAGAGATTTCTTGTCAGCGACGCTGCTCAAGAATGACACGTCAGCTGCTACAGCTGAATCGGGTGGCTCATTGGCTGCGATATCCAAGTTGGACGGAACATCGGCTGCAATGTCTTGTTTGAGGGGTCAGTAATTATGGTCATTACAATTCACCATTGGGACCATTATACTGACCTCCTAACAATGCTTGAGATCTACGGAGCTCACGAGCTGCTAAAGCATCCTTGCAATCTTGTACTGCCTTCTCTTGTGCTATCTCTTGCTCTTTCTCAACCTCTGCTTCTTTTTGTTCCTTCTGAGTAGCAATTCGGGTGCTATGTCGGCCTGGGAGGTTTAAGAAGGCTTCTGATCATGGAGTCGGTAGAGGGTTAGATGCAATGCAGTACTAGTGTGACTCAAGACATACCGTCATCAGAAGGTTCGTAGAAGGAATCATCCAAGATGCTAGAATCTTGGATACCATCTCCATCATCTTCGAACTCCTCGTCACTTGGCCCGTCTCCCGCGAGCTCATGCGAGACATTGCAGTACACAGAGATCTCGTCTAGCTGAGCACGAGAGAGCCATAAGGGACACTGACTTTGAACGTACATGAATCCCGGACCATTGATTGTCTTGGCAACACCGTCGAGGGTATAGCTGTAGGAGGGGTAAAACTCGTGTTCAAGGTGACGAGGATTATGTTCACGGTCGATGCCGTTGCTGGTCATCGCCTTGAGGGCACCGGATGTCACGAACTGTTCAACCCCCTTCCATAAGGGCGGGCTGGGTGACGTACGCATAGACATGCTGGAGGAAAATGCGAGCGGTGCAGTGAGTGACAATGGGACGTACTCAAGACGGCGACTCTTACTTGTGATTATTATATAGAGCAAGACACACTCAGATTTAGCGAACAATGGATCCAGTGGTCTCGTACCCACGACGGGAGCCGCACCCAACCACCGCGCTCACCGTCTGGCGCAGTTTGGCAGGGCGACCCCCCATGCCAATTAGCGCCGGAGAGAGGGCCTCTCTGGTGCCCTGATATGGTAATAGCCTCTGCTCGCAAAGACTACTTCACTTTAATATGCATGGGTTTCTCATGAAGATTCATTTTGCAAGTTTTTACATTGTATATACGGCAGTTTTGTGAAGATTTTTGAGTACAAAGTTGCCCTCTAAACCTCAGTTCATGGGCGCCAGGGTCCCCCTCCTACCAAAACGGGCGAGGAAAGAGGCCCTCTGTCCGGCGCTAATTGGCATGGGGGGTCGCCCTGCCAAACTGCGCCAGACGGTGAGCGCGGTGGTTGGGTGCGGCTCCCGTCGTGGGTACGAGACCAGGATCCAGAGGAACAAAGAGTGGTGGCTCTGACAAATTTAACTTGGTAAATAATGTCACGTGGATACGGCAGTTGCCGGAATCAGCCTCTTATATAAACACTCGTTGAACGTTTGAACCACCACCCGAGCCCAACACGAACATGTCGACTTGCACGAACGTACCGTCATCCCCTAACGTATCGTCAACCCCTAACGTATCGCCAACCCCTAACGTATTGCCAACCGCCAACGTCCCATCGTCCCTTGACACGGCGTCGCCATCGACCATGACCCCAGTTGAACCTTCGGTAGAACAGACTACGCCCGAGCCCGCGCCTGCGGCAGAGGCATCCCCTCAGAATACACCAGACGTACTGTCTAACCCCCAGTCTGTTCGCCGTCGTTGTCGTCCTCCCCCACTCTTGCCAGCAGAGAGGCCGGAACCCACTCATGCATTCGGCTTCATCATCCCAGAGGAGTGCGCCGAGGGCTATGCAAAGGAGATCGTTGCGTCGTGCTCTGATTACGCGCCCGGAACGGAGGACTACGATTATGCGGTTCGTTGCATGACCAATCATGCCCTCACGAAACTACCAGCGCACATACATGCAAAGATTCCTACTCTTCCCACACCACATGCGCTTCCTCTGTTGGTTCGGGAATCAGTGTATTTCGTGTACCCTCTGGCGGA
>MU275338.1:33567-59708 GCA_022160315.1 Panus rudis PR-1116 ss-1
GTGTGTAAGATTCTAATAGAGTACGACTCCACAAACCTTGGCGAGTTCCCAGAAACGCGTGACAAGTGCCCGAAGAGCATAAGCGACCCACTTGCTACTCTTCATCTCCGCGATGCTATCACCGTTCTGCACCTGGAAACGAACTCCATCCTTCTCGAGCTTCGACTCGCGCTTGAGAGCTGAAGCCCAGTCTTCACGTGCGCCGGGGAGGAAGGAGAGAGTGAGAGTGCGTCCATCGGTATAAGTGAAGCAGTAAGTCGTGTTGGCTGCGGAGTGACAGAGTTCGGGGTAGGTCTTTCCGGTAAGAGAGGGCAACTCCTGTGTGAGCTTGTCGGTGATGGACGAGAGCGAGAGGGGATCAGGAGTCAATGAGGGGTAAGCCTGCGGGGAACAAGGTGTCGTCAGGAACTCGTGGAGGACCACTGATAGAGCACAGCTGAACGCACCTTGCGAGTCTTTTCGTCCAGAGTGAAGATGATCTGCTGCAACTCGGCAGCGCGGGTACCCTCCGCCTGGAACCAGTCACGGTCACTCACACCGACCCATTCGCCCTGAGACAAGCGAGCATGGGCAGGACGAAGGGTTGCAGGGACGATGGGAGCAAGGAAGGACGAGTGTTTTATGCTGTTGAGGATGTGGAAGTACGCAAGAGTGACCAGGACGAAGACGAAGACGATGGTTTCGATGGGGGAGTACACGGAATGGTGGGCCAGCGGCCTGAGGATTGCGCGCAGCATGACGGGCAAGAAAAACAGGCAAAGTCTACAGCAATTACCGGACTGCGAGGGTGCGCTATGTGACGAAAAGCGTCCGCGACTAAGATGAGCACACGTACAGTGGTGGTACGAGGGGTGCTTACGGAGCGTATTGTTCCCTAGTGTATGGCCTGCCCGAGGAGTAAGTAGGGTGGGATCTCTATGGGGGTCTAGTTATTATTATATAGCACGAACGGGTCGCCCACGAGGGGCCTGGGGTGAGATGGGAGCACAGAGCAGAAGGCCTCTAGTCCAAAGGTCGAACGATTTCCGACTTTTACTGGCGACCAATATCCCTGATAGCGTCCCCCATTTTAAAGAATATGACGGTAGGAGCTGAGTAGGGGATAAGGTTTGTCGTTGTTAACCTTGACCTTGAGGTTGAGGATGCTGCTCGGACTGTGCTTCGAAACAGGAGGGATGGCTTGGAGAGTTTTGAGCAGGCATATACGCCAAAGACCGAATCGAACGCGCCACCTTTGAAATGTAAGCGCGTCATTCCGGGTTGCAACAGCAAATGCCGCCATGAGAGCACTTCAGGCGTCGTCCTGAAGAATCCAGAAGCTTATCGTCGAAGTAGAGGGGCAGCTATCAGCCAGTGTCGCGAGATGTGCGCAAAGACAACACTGAGAAAACTCCCGTTGGTAGAGATGCGAGTGCAGCTTCAAACAGCAAGCCGTTCGCGCCGCCTTTGAAATGCAAACGCTTGGGCAAGAGCTGAGATTGCAAACGCGTCAACGAGAGTGTTTCAGTGTGTTGGGGGGGAGGGAGGGGGGGCGCAAGCCAGAACGGGAGGGGGACCCCATGAAAGCAGAAAGACAAGAAGCCGGCAGGTCCAGAAGTTGAATAGTCAAGCAGGAGTCCAGAGGATGTTCGAGACGTGCAAAAGTGCTACATCGCGAGATCAAGGAGAGCACGTCACTCGTAACGGCCCAGGGAAACCACTGGTTGGTAAGGGTGCAACGTCCTGGTCAGATACCAAGCTATCCGCGCCGCCTTTGAAATGCAAACACGTAGGCCTAGCCTGCCAGGAACAATGCGTCAACCGAGCTTCCAGGGTGTCAGGAGAGTCAGGTGAGGGTGCAGACAAGCGACTTGAATCCTCAGAAGCCACCGGCCGTTGATGCAGACATACTACACAGGCACTCAACCGACCACGCCGCCTTTGAAATGCAAACGTGTACGACGAGACTGGTAGTCAAGACGCGTTGACCGGCGTTTCCAGGGTGCGCTCGAGTATGGTGGGAGCAAGGATGAGAGAAGACGAGTCATGGTAGAGAACGCTGCCGCGACGCGGGTGGCAATGATCAATCGCGTTAAACAAACACACGTGCCACATCACGCCCATGTGACGTGGACGCGTCTTGGCATCACCAAGTGTGCTGACGCCGAAACGTTCAAAGTTCTATGTCCTGTCCACCATACGCCATGTCGAAGTTGAGCAACCAGGCATGTTTGGGCTCACTGGAGTCTGATGAAGAGGTGCGTTGGCGAAACGTTTCTGAAGGCTTGTAACGCACTGGGACTTACTTTCGACTCAGAGTGAGGTTGAGCGGATGCTATCCGAGTCGCCACGTATTCAAGCTGAAGATCGCAGTTGTAACGTTAGAGGACCCTTCTCGCTGGGAAGCCATGACGTGGGTGGATGTGCTCTCAAAGATTTATATCAGCGGTCGTCCACCCCTTCAAAGGATGGTGTCTACCGTGATGCAAAGGTAAGTGTCATTCTGCCATCACAATGCAAAAACTCTTATACCGCCCCATAATAAGCCAACGGCATTTCCGCTACTACCTGCCAAGTGGGACGACATTAATGGGCTTGAGAATAGTGATTCTGAAGACGGGATCTGTGAATTTGATCCAATCGCGAAACGGGTCCAGGTGAGTAGCTCATGGCCGCTTCCTGCCAGTGGTCTACTGTACTCCCACTCACGTTTCTCACTCATACAGTCGTCATCACCTCAGCTGTCGCAGCCAACGTACGATACAAGAAAAAGGAAAGCAGCCGTTCTCGAGGCAGAGGAACCCTTCCAGCTAGAGGTGCGTCTCCCCAGCCACTTGCATGATTCTGTTGGTCTGACTTTGTTGTGTGTTATCATAGGCAGGAGAT
This sequence comes from Panus rudis PR-1116 ss-1, assembly GCA_022160315.1. NCBI lineage: Eukaryota > Fungi > Basidiomycota > Agaricomycetes > Polyporales > Panaceae > Panus > Panus rudis. Next base: position 36,433 of record MU275338.1, read on the forward strand.
ATAGATGCTATTCTTACTCCCTTGCGTGATGCAGTCTGTAGCAGCTTTCCTGTTGCCAGCGCAAATAGTGGGGAGACCTCCAAGGGGCAAGACGTCTGTTCTTCACGAGTTTGCCTTCCCGCTCTGGTCGCTACTCGTCTTCTCGACTGTGATCCCTCCTCGAGGAGCGAAGACCCTTCTGTCCAGGCTGCCATTCGAAGTGTCATGGGCTCAAGTCGTGGAAGAAAGAAAGCGCGTGGAACGGACACTCGCAACATTTTTGCAGAGTGCAATGATCTGGTACCGACTCGTAGTCAGCATCTTGCACAGGCAAAGGACCCGGGATCAGTGTTGCAGTACGTAGAAGCTGTGACAAAAGGGTGAGCGTTGATACCGAGTTCTGAGTCCCACCAAATGAACTAATTTCGTCATGTTGTCGTAGAAGCAACCTGGACGGGAACGAACAACCCCTCACCAAGGTTCCGATATCCATTGCCATGGAAGATCACAAGCACGGCCCCCTATTGGATAAGCCAACGCAAGACTGCGCAAAATCCACCTATGAAAAGGCGAAGGAGTACCGAGCTCATACGGACAAATTAGGCCTGGCCAAAAGATACAACACACACACTGCTGTGAACGTACAGGCTGTCCGCGGGTTCGCCGTCAACAAGGACCTTCGTATCACCAAGACCGGTTATTCTGGAGAGCATTTACCATCCGGGTCGAAGGGTCGTGACAAGGAGAAGGTCGTCTCACTTTGGAGATGGGATAATCTACGTATTCCTTCTATTCTTCCAGAGGGTACCATTCCAGGACCCACACATGTAGGTCTTATTCCTTTCTGTTCGCCCACCACGGGAGTGTTGTCTTGTACTGAATCATCTCCTAGACCGGGTAAGCAGCCTCCCACCATCTTTCGGGACGCAGAGGGCACGGCATTCGCGGTACGGTCGAACCTGCCTCGCTTCATTGCGGAAGGACTGCTGGATGAACTGGCCAAGGTTGTGCCGGAACTTATGTCACGAACAGTGGTCTTGAAGTCAAAAAGGATGAAAAACAACCGTGGTATGCACCTATTCACCTTGTATGGTTATGACCGTCAGAATACAGGGGTACGTCGACACATTCTTTGCATGGCATCCGATTTGACACCTTACGAATGAATTCCTTAGTGGATCAAAGCTCCTTCCTTTGAGAGAGACGGTAGTAACGGTGAAGTATTCTGGGCGTACTATGTGCCTGGGTCCGTTCTGTATCGGCTTACGTAGGGGTTCTCTTGTCCTTTGCACGTCTGTGAACCTTTGCTGACCATCGTTACAGCGGACACATTAATCGCCTGCTTGAATTATTTTTTCCCAAGATTGCTCAGCGGATGAAGGACGTGAATTACCAGATCAAGCGCAAGTACGGTTATATCTCACCCTTTGGGTACTTCTGGAATTTCTGCATAAACGCCCCCCTGTCCTCTGAGGGTATACACCGTGTGTTCTGCCAACCTCACATTGACGCGGAGAACGGTGCTCTCCTTGTATGCGCTGTGTTTGTTTATTACTATGGCAAAGGTGAGTTTGCTTTGGTCGAACCGTTAGGGCTCTCTGATGGAACTGGTATTACAGTACCCACCAAAGGAAAAGAGCATGTCTGGCTTGTCCTGTGGGAGGCAGGTCTCATTATTGAGGTACCCCCTGGTGTAGCGATCCTCTACCCGTCTGCTCTCTTCCTCCACTTCAATATCGACATTCGGCGTACGTGTTTTTCTTGTAACCTTTGCATGGAGAAAGCCCTGAACGTCAGCTTAGATCTGGATCGTATTCAGTTGGGCTTTACGACTGGACCGGGACTCCCAACCAAGGAGACTCTTAAGTCTTTGTCCTGCGAAAACTCCGAAGAGGGAGGCCGCGCAAGTATGGTGTGGTTCACGCAGGCTACCATTTTACAGTCTGCAGATCTTCCCGATGGTGTTCACACCGTGGGTCAAGCAAAGGACATGGAAAAGACTGCTCAGCGAGAGGCTCCCCGAGCTGAGCCTTACTACACTGCAACTTACGACGTTGCTGACGCACTGGCGAGGGGTCTATTTCCGGTCAAAAGCTACACGCAGGATATTCAAGCGCTTTCAACAATGGAGCCCTCCATTGCGGACAATTTAGATTAGACCTATTCTGTACACCTTGGGAGTTTTACTTACCTAGGTGGTACTGAGTTCATGCAGAACGGACCGTCAGAACCAGACTGAGTCAAAGATGTTAGATAACCATATGCGCGTCAGCGTGAGGGCCCTGGGCACGCAAACAACGCGTAAACAAGAAATGGTCACGTGGCATTGTTTGACGCGACCCGTGGGAACCTGGCACGCGCGTAAGTCGAGTCGCCCGCTGTGACTGTCGACGTCGTTTCTCCCCGCTTTCTCTCAACGCCCAACGTCACACCCTCTCACTGGAACTCAGCAGCGCTATCTATCAATTTGTGGAATTCTATCTCGTTGGCGTGTTTGCTTGAACTCACACACTTCCGACCTATGCGTTTACATTTCAAAGGTGGCGCGGACGGCTTGGATTCGTGTTGGTAGTACAACAAACACATCCTCACCAACGGGGGGCTTTTCATGCATTGCTTTACCCTCTGACGACAAATTTTACTCCTCTTTCTCCCCTCTGACAACGAATCTTGCTCGGGCTTCTGGGATCTCATGATGGGCGAAGTACTTCTTTGACGCGAATGTTGTGCGGCATCCCCAGGCGACCTGTTTACATTTCAAAGGTGGCGGGTCAGCTTGGTGTCGGTGGCACAACGTATGCACTCTTACCAACGGAAGGCTTTGCCCTGCAATTTCTTCCTGCTGCGAGTTATCTCAGGCGACACCATCTGTTTCGGGCTCTCTCTCCTACTCAGGCAACGGCTTAGTCTTGCATCCGTTGCCGCAGCCTCAGCGATGGCTTTACATTTCTATATGTTCACCTGGAAACGGGAAGATTCGCAAATGTCTACATTCCGGGATCGGAACTCCATTCACTCACCCCTTGCTCATCAAGGCGACGTCTTCTACTCTGATTCTGGGTCTTTCAAGCGACACGTGAAGTGCTCCCGTTGACGCGTTCGTTGCACCGCTGTCCCAACTACGCGTTTACATTTCAAAGGTGGCGCGCTCAGTGTGGTATTGGTGTGACAATGGAGGCACTCCGAGCACGGGGGGCTCGTCGTGTACTCCCTCGTGTCCGACCTGCCTTGTGGCTCACCACTCTCACTCCTTGAGATGACACCTTGGGCATCTATTCTGGCTTTCAGGATCTCACGACGGACTTGCATCAGCATGTTTGATGTTGCAGCTCCAGCTGGTGCGTTTGCATTTCAATAGTGGCGCGCAGGGCACGGTGCCTGCAACTGCGCATGCATTCTCACTGACGGGGGTCCTCAGACGATCTTGCCTTGCACTCTCTGGCGATAACTCGTGATACAACGTCGTATGTATCTTGTCCTGGTCGCTGCTATGTTCCGACTTGGGATTACAGCTGCCTTTTTGTTTCTTTATGTCCCTTCTTCGCCTGCATTTCATGAATGCGTTCTATGAGTCTCTACTGTGTCAATACTACGCCTAACCCCCTGTTTGATTGCCCGCTTCCTTCACGTTCGTCGCCGCAGTTCAAGCAAGGAAAGGCAAGTCTCTTTTGCTCTAGCTTCCAATCATTGACGCTCTCAGCCAATCAGGACCGTCTGTAGTCACAACGACACGATCTAGCGACGTTTTGGGACGCTATCTGGTCAGCCCTGTTTCTTGCTTATCAAGTTCACTTGCGCTCAATGCTAATGCGATCTGTATCGGTTACCGTCGCGTGGGCACGATGGATCATTCACGGTATGCACTGTGAGCTTCACGTCTCCATATGCACGTCCTGCACCTCGCTTCGCCTGGGACCCACCCTGTGTAGCCCAAAGCCCTTGTAATTGGCGGTCTGAGTTATTTAGCGTACCATTGCGCCGATGGTCCGCCTCTATCAACAGGGTATCACTGGTCTTCCAGACGCAAAGTAGCCCGTCTTCGACCTTCGTACATACTGAGGATAATAGGTATGGTGCTGTAGCTAATGTTACTGTAAGCTCTGGAAGTGCCACCGGCGACGTGCTCGCTATCCTTAAGAAGCTGGAATTCATTCCAGGCTCGCTTCTGGAACCTGCATTGGAGACACGCAGTGCTTATAGAGGACAGACCCGGGACCGACGTAAACATCGACATTGTGCATGTTCATTCAATATGAAGCTTATAGAGAGAGAGAGAGAGAGGTGTAACCGCGCGTTGGTGCAAATGTTCATGTATTTGCATGCCTAGCAGGCATTTGTGCTGGTAGTCCATCGTTGCAACCGTACCCATGCATAAGCTTCTCATGCATCATGGTTGTGTTTGTACAGATAACGACGACACCTGAGTACTTCTTAGAATATACCAGGCAAGGGTACCGGGTGATCAAGAACATGGGTATATTTTTTTGGCCAAACTATCCAACGAATGTCTATTGCTGAGTGCGGCCAACATAGTAATACAATCCCTCATAGTACCATACTGACCACCATCAACCGGATTCCGACGTTCAACGACATGCATACTTACTACAACCTACAATGAATATTCACCATATCCTTCATCTCAATCCCACTACTGTCACACCCGGTTCTCACGGGGATACAAAGGTCTGAGCTTGAGAGCTACTCGCATACGTGGTGTCGTCTTGAATGCTCCGACCGAATTTGATCGCTGATAATTCAACGCCTGTTGTGGCAGAGGAGGTGTGGCTAGGTTTGTTGCCCGAAAGAGACCAATCGGCATTGCTATCCCCTGCCGACCGCAGGTTCAGAATCAGCCGAGACCCCTACCGCGAGTGTTTCGTTCATGATAAGTACGTGGATGAAGATGCCTAACCGACAATGTCTTCGTACCGCAAGTGAGTAGACTACGTGCACCCTGAAATGAGGTATTGATCAGTATATTTCCTGGGTCCATACAGAACATGCGCCCACCATGGAATTATATGACTAGCATATACCTCCAGTCGCCGTATCTGGAATAAAGCCAGTTCCACCACCGCGATACCTTGGTAATGACAGTGTAAGTGTCGCAAGCATGAGTCGAATTCTCTGCTTACTGAAGATTCTGGTGGTCATAGCAATCAGTACTTGCCACTTTGCGTGTGAATAGGCTCCTCACAGGAAGAAATAAACCGTCCCATCGTAAAAGAACACGTAAAACACAGACTCGTTATGAAATTTGAGGCGATAGTCGACGTCCTCGGTCAACTTAACGAATCTATACATCGTCATGGCAAAAAACACGGCTGTTAACCGTCAGCAACATCTTGATTGTTACGAATGCGATTGATACTGACATGCATTAACCGACTCTCCGATCCTAGAATGATACGTTCTTTCAAGCCGTCTGAACGGGTATGCCGGCGTAAGCACGTACCATGCAGCAAGGGGGGATTTGACCGAATTCGGATCCTGGACACAGCCTGACCAGGGCAATCCCAGCGGCGGGGGGATCACCTTGTCGAATATGATTTCCGAGAATGCACCCCATGCTTTGATCTGAACACCTGGATTTCATATGTACCCGACACACAGGGGGAAAGCACTCACCCCAGTAGCGACTACATTGGTGCTCAGTACTTCAAGCATTACAAGATATGTAAGGGGAACTATCACTCACCCAGAAGCACCATGGATAAGAGAATCATAACTACAAACTTGATTAAACAGAATCAGTCATCGACGAGAGCAGACCAAACACCCACTTCGACGATTGCGTTGATATAGCGCATTGACCCTGAGAAAGAAGATTATGTCTGCAATTAGGGAAAGCACCACCTGTCCACTTGGATGCGATAGCTCCATCAGCGACAACCAGGAGGGCAGAAGATGTACACCTACGTTGCCTCCGTCCACATGTATAGCTCGCATCTGAAGATCATGTAATGGGAACGCTGATGGTGACGTAGTGGAAACAAACACATACTTCTGTTCAGGCCCAGTGGGATTAGCCGGTCGCTCGCAGCTGCGTACATATGATACAGCACAAGCACTTACCCACAATTCTGCATTGATTTGAACATGTACTGTGAACATCTTCAGCCCAGATACATGTCTTGTGCGGAAGCACCATACCTGCCGTGACCATTCTAGAACGATATCAGTAACCTCCAAGACGGGGAGGCTGTATGAGACTTACATCAAGACGACTGGGGCGAGATATCGCGTGAGGTAGTATAGAACCTTGACAACAGTCCATTGGGATCTTTTGAAGTATAGAAGATCAGTCTGCATGAACCGCTTGCCATCCATATTTGTCCCTTCACTCACTTCCAGATGTACTTATACTGACCGACCAGCGGATGAGCTGTAACTGAGGATCGCTGCCATATGTCCTTACCTCTTTTTCCGCTGTGGAAAAACAATCAAGGATGATGAACGTCACGATTGCAGTCAGGTATACAAGCCAGGCTGAAAGGTTTCATTGTACTTACCGCTGGAATAGCCGTGAACACGAGTAGCGTTTAATGCGCTCAAAAGAAGCTGAACTTGAGCATCCATGGCGACAATAACTGGAGCGAGACCGCAACAACTAGTAGTAGAGGCGAACTCACTACCACGCGACGTATATAGAGAGCTGAGTATATACGCAAGTGACCGTGATGGGCCTTAGGCAGTGATTGTACGTCTGCATCAAGGGATAATGTTTGCACGCATCTGGTCTGCACATCTCCTCGTGGCCCTTTGCACTCCTTTCATCACCGTTCTTGAATAGTGATGTTGGTCGGACCCCGAGTTCGACTAGGAAAGATGATGAGGGGGTGGAGCTTCGGATGATCAACCCTGCATTCAACTCATTCAGTCCCTATACAGTCTGTGATATATCGATTTGAAGTGTATCGCCTTACCCTGCACACCGTGTGCTCGTGTTCATTGACCCTGACGAAGTTGAGGGGCGTCGATGAGTTGTACTCAGGTTCATAGGAACCCGTGAACGCATCTGCCAACCATCATGGTGCACATGGTCCCTACGCTGTGGGAGGTTTGAAGAGCCTGAACACTAACGGTGAGAGGGGACATGTCCGAGTTCGACGTTGTCGACATACATGTACATACAGCTTTGAATTTAGGCTTCAAGGAACGGACCTCCAATCCCCAAAGACTCGTGAAGCTTCGACTGTTTGCTTTCTTTACTCACTTGTATCCTTAGGCCTGCTAGCTGTACATGTGAGCGATTGACCATTTGAATCCTCATGTTTCGACCCAATTTGGACCTATCTGAGATCTCCCCCCACTGTAGCCGCTCACTGAGTGACCGTCAATAACGTGGAGCCCCCTCCTTCCCAGTACAGTCAGTACACTCTCTCCGATGAGTCCGAGTCGTGTCCCTCGAGCTCTCAAAGTCCCTATTCAAATTCATCGATCAGCCTGGGAAAACAGGAAACAGGATAGATTACACAGTATATTATATACTGGTTTGGACTTGCTGTATCGGAGACGGATACCAGGAGAAACAGGATAATCACCTAAAGATTTGTATCGATCGTTAGTAACAGTAAGGTTCAAATTTCCTCAAAAGCTACCTTAGTACTACCTACTACGTCCCCAGATGCAATGCTCCGAGTTTGTCTTGTGTAGCGTGTAACGTGCTGGGTCAAGGCAATGCATTGCATGGCTGCTCGGCCGTTCGACCCAATGCGTAGGTATCTACAACTTTCGACTCAGGCTTGAGATTGCCCTGAGACGCTTTTTCGGGAGGATTCTTTCGTTAAATAACTGTAGGTTTCTCCATACGGTAGTATCGGAAAGAGTATGCGCTCACTTTCAGGGTATCCGGCCACGCTATAAACGGCCTTCGATCTTTCCGTTGACGTTGCTTCTCGTCACAAGGACTGCCCTGAACCCTGAACGTGGAATGTCCAACGCCGAATGGCCCCATTTGCCCCATGCACCAATGGAAAGTATCGAGCTCCCGGTTATTTGCTTCGAATCGACGTGTGAAACTATTGTGCTTCACTGTGACTCTAGCTCAGCCTGTCAGGATAGGCGCTACATGGACATTATTAGTCTTGACTGCGTCAGCTCAGGCCTCACCTTTCCGCATTCCTCAGTCTCACATCCTGCGATAACCAAACGAGGTGTGAACCTGAAATGATCGTCCATGTACTGTTGTTAGGCATAGCTGTTGCAGTCTTTTTCTCCTCGTTGGCGAAAGCTACGAGGCCAAGGGTACGAAAGGGTTCCTCTATGCTCGTGTATAGGCATCCTCTTTAACTTCCTAGTATAGCTACCGCCTACAATATTGACCCCGGTCCCTATCCTTTCCCTATTCGCAGCACTAAAATTTGTGCGCAACAGTCGTGGATTACTTCAGAGGGGCTATAATAAGGTATGCCACTTGCTTGCTTGTTAGGCCCTTTTGCAACGCCAAAAAACATCGTCTTTAGTACAAGGGTGGTACTTTCAGAGTCCCAGAATTTCAGAAATGGCGAGTTATTGTTACTAGCCCTCGTTTGGTAGAGGAGTTGCGCAAGTCCCCAGAAGATGCACTCAGCTTTGACGGAGCATTTGCCGAGGTGAATGGTATTGTGTACTCTCGCATTACACGGTATATTGACCATCCTGGTATGATAGATACTCCAAACGGACTACACGATAGGGCCCAATATTCAACGCAGACCGTATCATCTGGGAATTATTCGTCATGACTTAACTCGTAAAATGTCCTCGATTCTCCCGGATGTCCACGATGAAGTTGTCGTCACATGCAACGAACTCATTCAACCCAGTGATGGTGCGTTGTTTGTTTTGTTTCCCGTTTAGCCCAGTTCTCTCTGAGACAAAGCCCCGGAATGTAGAATGGGTCGCACTCCCCGGATTGTCTACGATGATGAAAGTTATATCTCGATCAAGTAACAGAGTATTCGTCGGCCTGCCTAAGTGTATGGTTTATTCTGATTGTGTGATGGCCACAGCCCGCTGAAGCATGTACCACTGTAGGTCGCGACCCTGATTACACAGAACTTTGCATCAAATTTACTGTCGATGTGGCGAAGGCTGCAATCGTTCTCAACATATTCCCCAAAGTTCTGAGACCGTATGTGAAACCATCCCTCCCGGCTTGATATATGTTCTTGTTGTTTACGCATAAGCAGACTTGCGGCGAAGCTATTCACAAGTGCCCCCAGCAGCATCCAGCGTGGTAACGCTCATCTTGTACCCATCATTCATGAAAGATATAAGATTCTTGAAGAATACGGTCCCGCATGGGAAGGAAAACCGGTATGATTTTGATCACTATCGCCCAAGTGGTAACATCTTAAGGCCGTTTTCCTTGTTAGAATGATATGCTCTCGTGGTTAATGGACAGCGCAGAAGGCGAGGAGAAAGAGGCTCAGGCCCTAGCCCTGCGAGTGCTCTCGCTAAATTTTGCATCCATTCATACCACATCAATGGTACGTTACTCATTCTCTGACTCTCTGAGTCCACTGAATGTCCCTCAGAGTGCTACACATGCGTTGTTTCACCTTGCTTCATCCCCTGAATATCTCCAACCTCTCCGGGAGGAGATACAACAGTGTGTTAAAGAGGATGGGTGGTCCAAGGCAGCTGTTCAGAAGATGCAAAAAATGGACAGTTTTGTCAGAGAGTCTCTGCGGTTCCATGGTATTGGTCAACGTGAATACCCTTTTTGCAACCTTTAAAGTATCCCACCTTTCTGAGTGTTCTTCTTCAGTCGCTCTAACTCGCCGCGCAATGAGAGATTACTCTCTCTCTGACGGAACACTTATAGCTGCAGGCTCATTCGTATCAGCCGCTTCCTGGTTTATGCACCACGACAACGAGTACTACGAGGACGCCAATACGTTCAAGCCATGGAGATTCGCGAACATTAATGGAAACAATGACGAGGGGGCTAAACATCAAGCTTCCAGTACCAGCCCGGAGTACATGGCTTTCGGACATGGGAAGCATGCTTGGTACGCCTGCATAGTCTTCCTCTCATCGTATCATGCCTCACGCAATGCTAACCGTTTGGTTTGCAGCCCTGGTCGATTCTTCGCTGTGAACGAGCTCAAGGTTCTGCTGGCCCATCTCGTCATGACCTATGACATGAAGTTGGAAAATGAGGGCAAGATGCCAGACGACTTCATATTCCATCTCTCTCTACTACCTGATCCTAAGGTTAAGGTGTTGTTCCGTCGACGTAGGGCATGATTGAATATTGGGGACATTACTAATACCTGGTCAGTGGGAATGTATAGCCGTAGTACATACAATTACACCCTGACTAGAGCGCACTTGATTATCCATATGGCCGTCCTCTTCCCAGCCTGCCACTTGTTTAGTAGACAAACTTCAGACGCTATTTATTTATATGGGGTGTTTTGAACTACCTGTTTGAATTGGACGTGTACGGATTTCTGAGTCGCAAAAACCATTCTGCTTCTAGCGGGATTCAAAGCAATCACCGGGTGGTCAATTTTTACAACTCGGGGCCCCTTTCACTTCTGATTCTGTTCGAATAACCTTGTCCCTACACAGATGAAGAAGCGGCACATGTTGAAAGAAGAACAGCACATTAAGGCTCTGAGAGCGCACGTTTGACCGTTCAACATTCAAAGTTCAAGTTTTGCCGTCCACTCTAGTCTCGAAGTGACGTCCGCCGAGGAAGCATCCCTGGTTACATCTCCGGGTTGCCCGACTCGGAGATAGGATACCCTGCCTGAAATATCCTCCTTGGATTCCAAGCCCTATGCAGTATGCATCTCTGCACCGCCAAAATATATTCTTTGCGTGGATATGATCTTTGTTATGAATGTAATATACACACAGCGTCCCTGCCATCAAATGTCCGATTCATACAGCACCATATCAGCCCTAGGGCTCAGGGTCAGATACACTTCCTCCGCCGGAACGACTACGCCAGTTGGCATAGTTTTGGATGATTCGTGCTTGATTTGATGATCAACAAGGGAAACCCCAGCTTCCGTCTTTGCCTCGATGTTGAACATCCGAATACAGAGAACCATGAACATCTTGAGCTGAAACAAGGCTAGATCACGCCCTTTGCACTAGCATGGTGTCACGGTCAGTGCTGGGAGAAAAAAACAATCCTGAGGAACATCAACGAACCAGATGTACTCCTCCACCGAAGGCAATCGCTAGTGGCGACCAGGCCTCTTTGCCGAGGAACCGGTCCATACGGAAAGTGCTGGGATCATCAAATAGATTATTGTCAAAATTGAGAGAGACCCCATTCGCCATCACCAATTCTCCTGCAGCCACCGCAGTAAATCGATGTTTGTCCACGGGGATGTTGGTGTCGACAAGGACCTCTCGAATTATGACTGGAGCGGTCGAAAGTCGCAGACACTCCATCAGTGATGAATGAATCATTGGAGATTCCAGTGCACCAGGATGCTGCGGGGTCGCAGCAAGAAGGGCATGTATTCCGCCAAACTCAACGTCGACAATTCGGTCCACCTCTTCCTGTAATCGGGCTAACAACTTGGGGTGGCTAAGGAAATGAATGATGATCCAGGACGCCAGCTGAGTGGTGTTGTGCTGGAAAGCGATGAGGAAACCGGAAAGGGCAGCAGGCAAGTCTGCCTGGGGTAAGTCAGATGCTTGAAAGCCCTCCAGGAAATCCGCAATAATTTGAGGGACTCCCGCATAATTCTGTTCCTTCGATTTATCCAGGAACTGCCCGAGCGCAGCTTGCATCTGCGCCTGTGCGTTTGCAACGTTTTGCGGGCGCAAACATAGAGGCGCAGTTACTAGTTGGAGTATGCTGGTTTCCACAATGTGGAGGAAGTTGTAGGTCTCGAGGGGGTAGGAGGGACCCCATATTGCACGGGACGTCGCATGATAGAAGCTGCGTCCGATGAAGGATGAGAGGGGAATATCAGTGCTCCTGGCAGAATATGCATGCGAGAGTTCTTGTCGAAGGTAATGGTTGAAGCAAGGAGCGATCTCCGAGAATGAGCGGGCAGAGAAGTGATGTGCTACAAGGCGAACAAGTTGAGTCATCAATGTAGATGACAGTGGCATATCTATTGCTCCAACATTCCGCACAATCATCGCCAGAAGGTTGTAGGAAGAGAGAGATCTGGTCGGGTCTCGGACAATCCAATTAATCCCCTCCATATGATTGAAGACTGTGACGGGAATACCACCAAGCTTGATTCTGTAAACGGAGCCGAGGTGATCACTGTGTAAAGGTATCAAGACAATGGTCCACTCAATTCCCTTGAAACAACACGCACATTCGCTCATTGAGGAAGCCTATTGGATCCTGTGAAAATGCAGGACCATCATCCAGCCAAGTTGAGACCTTCAATAACAGGTACCTTAGAGGCTGGCGAAAGAGAAAAGGTATCCCTTGGAAGCGCACATATATGAGAGCGGAGATGAAGAATACAAGCAAGTATGAGGATGCAGGGATGAGTGGGAGGTTTAAGTTGAGCACAGTGTCCTTCATACTCTCCAGTAATTGGTCGCAGTATTTGGGCATTGGTACGGTCTGTATTCTGCTAATGGACAGCTCACCCAATGCTGGCCTACTTATTGCTTACGGAAAGGCAGCCCTGCATGAGCACATGTTATCTTTCAGGCGTAGCGAGTAAAACTGAGCTAAGTGACTGCTCCCGGGTCCCCACAGAACATCAGTGCAAGCTGCTGGGTTCCTCGGTACTTACTCACATTCAGGGACCTGCCTTGTGCGTTATCGAAGTTCGGAGGTGATGGCATAGCTGGGCTGATAGATAGGGTCCTGGTCACATTACAGTAAGTTCATCTATCATTGTGCAAGTAGTACTGGACTCACAGTATACGCTCCGAAGGAGATGCAAGCTCAGAGAGAAAACTCGAAACCCGGCTGTTGTTGATTGCCCGGGCTTGAGCTTGAGCGCCTGAGTGTTCAAACGTTTACTAGACGGCATACAAATCCGGAATACGTGAACCTTGTCTGTGCAGTTCCTAAGTACATTAATTGACAGTCGACATATGTGGATAGGCCGCAGATACCTTCCTCATCATCGTTCTGTCTTGGTTTGTGTAAAAACGCCGGACAACTGAGCCATTACCGCATGTTCCATTCAGGCCCCAGGGATCATCCGGGCTTGGTGTGCTTCTCCCCGAAAACTCCTCATACACGTAGTGCGCTGATATTAGCTTCGGATGATACAGTACATGAGCTCAAAGTCCTGTTTGCCGCCACAAGAAGAGATGCACGCTGATGCAGGGTCTTGTACTAGGGTGAACTGGAGCCCTCCCGGCAAGCACGCCTCGGTCCCCCTTCAGAAGTGCTCTCTACCCCATACTCAAAGCATTCCTCGGCTTGACTTCAAGCGGAAGCATCACAGACAGTGTTGACACATCACATCAGGAAAATCCCAAATCTGAAATAGCTGTAGTGGTGACTTTGTAGTCTCAATAGTCAATATAGTCATGATAGCATTGTGTGCTACAATGTAGCCACTATATACTATATAGTCTCTGCACAAGCATATATAGTCAATATAGTCAACAGTCACATACTAAATAGTCTGCATAGTCTATATATTCTATATAGTGCCCACCAAACCAATACTCAATTCAATACAAGCATGGTTTCCGAGTCTTTCAGATGATGATTACTATATATGGTAATTTTGAGGTAGCTTTCTCACGGTCTTCAAGCAATGTTCAGAGCATAGACTCAACTTAATTTGACTCTTTGTGCATGCTAATGTGACAATCACTCAGTTACAGGTTCATCTATCTCGTAATTAGTGACCTGGAAGACGGGTATATATTTTGTGGACCACCTATACAAAATGTTGGCACTGTGGTCTAGTGGTTAAGGATGTATGAAAAGAGATGAACTTGAGGTTGAGAGTTCAATTCCCGGTAAGTGCAATAATATGTAAGTTTGAAATAGGAAATATTAGAGTGAAATGTTGTTGAAAGAGTACTAGTCTATGACAGTGTAATATGGTTGGTATAGAAATATAAGGCTGAAAATGATATTTTTATTTTCTTTAGGTCTTATCTAGATACGGAAAAGCTCAAACTATAAAGACTATATAGTATCTCAACAAACTATAGAAACTATAGAGCAACTATATAGTTTGGCTGGAAACTATTGAACGACAATACATGGGGACCTGTCTATAGAACTTTTGAAACTATACAGACTATTAAGTCTCTATACATATGTGGCTTTTTCCTGATGCAACTTGAAGTGAAGAATGAGCGACATCCCACAGCAAGAGAACGGCAATAATCTTCACCTTGCCAGTAGTTCGAAAGCATCCCACAACCGAAATCCCGCTCTCCAAGTGGTAGAACCAATGGCAACTACGAGCTTGGCCTCACAGACGGAATACTTGCACGGCACAAGGCTCATATTTGTTGTCATGTAAGTACACTCTGAGTTGCTGTGAACTAATTTGCTGGCTGACCATCGAAGCAGAGCTGTATTATTGTCCATGTTTCTTGTCTGCTTGGACCAAACCGTAGTATGTACTAAGCTGACTTCGTTCCGAACTTGACTATTGAATTCAAGTTGTGACTAGGTTGCGACAGCGCTCCCCCAAATTGTCTCCGTCTTCGACGCTTTGGACCTTGCAACATGGGTGTCAGCGGGGTGTATGTGGTCTCTTATTATTTCCCCGGTCTCGAAGGCTACCAACATGAATTTTCCATAGATTTCTTGACAATGGCGGGACTTATGCTTGTCGCCGGACAGTTGCTTGATGCATTCCCAATAAAAACAGTCTTCCTGGTCTGCATTGTACTGTTTGACATTGGTTCAGTAATTTGCGGAGCGGTATGTCAATCTGCAGCTCAATGGAACAATGCGCTTATCTGTTACACTGAAGGCACCGTCGATGAATGTTCTCATATTTGGACGGGTGGTTGCCGGCTGTGGCGCTGCAGGGTGGGTGTTCGGATTCACTACTAGCCTTTCCTTCATCTATTGACCATCCTCTCAGCATCACTATTTGTTCAGTCGGCACCATTTCCACGGTATAAATGCTTGTTACTTCCATGTGTTCACAACATTCAATTCTAACTCCTCTTATGCGCCCAGTTCACGCGTCCGGAGCAGAGACCAATGTTACTTGCTGCTTTCGGTGCTTTCGTGGCCGCCTCGAGCATTGTTGGTCCAATCATTGGTTAGT
This sequence comes from Panus rudis PR-1116 ss-1, assembly GCA_022160315.1. Taxonomy (NCBI): domain Eukaryota; kingdom Fungi; phylum Basidiomycota; class Agaricomycetes; order Polyporales; family Panaceae; genus Panus; species Panus rudis. The sequence goes on from MU275338.1 coordinate 51,603, forward strand.
GATGCAGCAGACTCCTGGACATGATAACAGCACTCATTACTAGTCAACTATTCCTTGGTATGCAGGAGGCGCCTTCACAGATCACGTCTCATGGAGATGGTGTTTTTACATCAATTTACCGGTATGTACCTCAGAATGGTTGTCGCGGCACCATGAGTATCTAACATAGCGATCAGGTTGGGGGGGTTTGTATTCTGTTCACTTCCTTATGTCTACCTGTCAACCACCCATCTGTGTCATATGAGAACAGGTCTCTTGCCTGAAGACTCAATGGGTGGGTTCCCTGTGATTTTGCAGTGTACATTGGCTCATCCACGTCTATTTTTCCTATGTGACAGTACTCTTGATTGGATCGGCTCCGTGTTATGCCTAGGATTCTGGACCTGCCTCATATTGGCCCTTACGTGGGGAGGAGGTGTCAAGCCCTGGAATAGCGGAGCCGTCATAGCACCGCTGTGTATCGCCGCTGTGGTGCTCATCCTTTTTGTTCCCTGGGAAGCATACAAGAAGAACTTGGCGTTGGTCCCGCCACGCATATTTTACAGACGCACACAGATCGCGGCTTGCTTTGCGGGGGTAAGCCAGCACTCTGTTCGTAGGAAAACCAGCAACTTATGACAGTACAAATCTGTTAGTTTCTTATTTTGAGTGCCTTGATTGTGTCCACGGTGCGCAGCTTTACATTTTTGTGGCACTGACAACTCACTTGCACACATGATAGTATTATTTGCCTTTGTGGTGCGTTCCTGCCGCCTATACTCAACATTTACCCATTGCCCTCGTAATAGGTACCAAATCAATGCAAAAACAAGTACTCAGTCCGGCATACGCATCCTCCCTCTGATGCTTTCGTATGTGGTTGGTAAGTATAGATGTCTCTGTGATAGCGAGAGATATCATTTACGTAGCCACTAGCTGCTGGAATATCCGCTGGAATCACTACTGTATGTTCTCCGGTGCTCGCCACATTGTCTGCGTTCCCAATGTCTTGGCAGAAAACCGGTCGCTTCTGGCACTTCATGATTGGCTTTCCTCTGTTATCGGCTGCAGGCTCTGCGCTATTATTCACGGTTACTTCAACAACCTCTGCGGCGAGGCTTATGGGGTACCAAATTCTGCTCGGCGTGAGCCAACCTTTCTCGCTATCAGCACAGGCGCATCCTAGCTGACAGACACATTCTCCCATTAGGCAGGTGTTGGTAAGTAGATTGCTTTCGTATCATGCTGGATTCTTAGTCACACAGCGGTATACAGGGGGCTCATATCAGTGTACTTACATTGCCATACAGGTAGACATCCGTTCTGACTCGAAGATAAGCAACTTAACCTTATGCATATGGTTCGAATATCAGGCTGAATGGGCAGAGTCGCCTGAGGATACAACAAAGGCCTCAGCAATCTTAGTGGGTATCATTGCCCGTACTATTTCCATTGATTGATGCTCTCTCCTCAGACTTTCATTGCGAACTTCGGAGAGTTTATTGCTCTCAGGTTTCATTCGCTTTCCTCGAGTTTCTTCTTGATCGTGAAGCTAACACAGATTCTTCCATAGCATCGCAGGATCCATCTTCAATAACCACCTAGGAACAGACCTTAGCCATGTACCTGGGTTGGCACCGGAGATTGTCGCTGTACTAAAGGAGAGTGTTTCAGCCATTTCAAGTATCCCGGAACCTCTTCAATCCGAAGTTAGAGATGCAGCTACAAGGGCGCTCCGACCTGTATTTATGATCGGAGTTGTCTCGTCCGCTCTGGGTTCCATCTGTGCACTGTACGCATAGCTTCTCATCACTGCTTGTTCACAACTCTGACCTTGATTCACAGTTTTGTGGAGAACTATGACCTCCGTGAGAGGTCAAAGCTCACTTACGCTCAGCGAGGGGCTACCGTTGGCATCGCAACATAGCTCTGAAGTCCCTGGTATGGCTCAAGCCTTCAGCTTCCTTACTCTTTGGCTGTTTTCTTTGTCTGCGTTGAGTGATGGATCAGCGCGGTGCCAGATGCAGGGTCATGCGGCAAATCCAATCTCTAAGTTATGATCAAGAACTCTTCTTGCCCCTTTCTTACTCATATGTTCACCTCAAAAATAACAAGTTTTTTCCACTGTACATACAAGCTTTGACTCGGAAAGTCTGGAAGTGTTACGCGTTATGCGCACCTAACAATAGGTTCAATGTACTGTGATGTTACCAAAGAGTTCGTTGTGTTAGCCACATACGGTTGAGACAGTACAGTACTCTTTCCATATCTTGGATGCTGGACGTTGGTGCTCACCCAGCATCCTGTGGCACGATGCCGCTGGCAGCTACGCAACAGAAATCACAATGGAACATCAGTCCTGCTGATGTTCTGAATCCTTGCTCATTTCGCACGCCCGGGCCGCCGGCGGCGCAGCCCCAGGAAGAAATATGACGCGCAAGTTCCATACCTAGGATGGAGAGAACATATCCTAAACAATTCCAACTGTTACATTGGCATGCATCATGATATACAATTGAATGCGGTTCCTGTGCCGTCTCGGTACAAGACCTTCCACCCATGAATGGCCTAGGTGAGGTTCAGGGTGATCATGCAGGTAACCGCTGAGGAAGCACTGGCAGGGTCCTATAACCAATACTAGTACCATGACCGCTTGGTCACCTGTGTGGCGGATATGATTCAATATGGTCTAGGAGTGTATCGTAATGGGTGCGGGCAAGAATCATTAGATGTGAGTGAGATAGTATCGCTTTCTGCAGCCCCTGGAGTAAGTGACTACTTACTAGTTGCCTCAAGGAGTCCGACCCGGTCACCCATCGTGTGGACGCCACGATATTTTAAGAGGACATATCATAGACCTTGAAGGTGAGTAATCTGTCAAATAGTTCCGGGAGCAGATGCATCATCACTTCGAGTGCACAGGGCTGCTTCCCTGGGCAGTGTTTATCTTTGAGCTCTGGATTTTGCCTCGAAGTGAGTAGAGATGTTGTTTACTGGAGCTGTGCCGGGGGTATGATATCAAACTGCACTTCAAGATTGCACTGACTCAGAATTGCTCAGAGTTTTACACTTCACCATGAACTCTGAGTCTGCAAACGGTGTCAAAGACCTTGGTATGCAATACTTACATGTCATCATGTTGCGAGGATGCTGCAACGCTGATCTCAATGGACCCTGCAGTTAAAATCCCATCGCTTTCTGGATTATGTCCTCAGGAAGCCCACACGCCGCCCTTAATGATCGTTCCCCCTGATTGAACTTGATGGCCAAATCTCTATAGAATGCCCTGAATAGAGTGCCGGGTTACTCCAACCCATGCCCCAGATGTCGCCCAATATGCAAATTCTGGACAGCCCATCCTGCAACCCGACTAACTGTCCCAATATTACTGGTCCACTGCCAGTTGCCAGAGAGCTCCATGAATTTTTCGTGCAGGCATTAGGTGGGAGTATGATTGAAACACTTGTAGCATGCATGTATGTATCCCACTGGTACATGTGAAGCAATACTGACTCAGACGGACTGCATCTTTCTTTCTTTTGTTGGCCCGTGATAGCCTACATGGGATACTCGTGACACAGGCATCCATATACGCGCGCAGTTGTGAGCGAGATTCACAGATGCTCCGGGCAGTGGTTTTTGCTATATCATGAGTAGTTAGGCTGGCTTAAATATTGCTTCAGTCACTTAGTGATTGTTTTTATCACTAGTATACTTGAGTCAATCGAGTTTGTGTGTAGCATTCATCAGGCATACTATTATGGTATGATCAGTAGCTACGCGCTCCTGTCCGGGGACATCATGTCAATAGAGAGGATTACTTGGTGAGCTTGATTCCCAGCTACGTTTACGGCTCCCAATGTACTGATGTGAATGCCATTGAAAAGGAGTATTTATGTATGCATCAACACTACGGTCCATTATATTAGCACTGATTCAGTGAGCGTGAACAGTTAGCTAATGTTATGCAGGTATTTCGTTTCCGCAACTCCTTTCCTCTTCCGTCTCACTGCACGATAAAAATACAGCTCTTGATAGTTGCCCTTGTTCATGGGTATGTCTGAAAGGTACATTATCGCGTTTGCTAGTGACACTGATGATAAGAGTGGATAGCTGCTACATTGCGAGGATATGGATGAGTGAGTTTCTCTCGGAGATTCAAGGATCCTGGTTACTATTCTGATTATGGATTTTCAGTATCCGGTGGCAACTGGCCAAGCTCCTTGATGCTGGTATCTACAATCAGTCATGCCAAATGTCACCGTTGAAGTTTACTGATATGGATTGTACATTGTAGGGAACACTCTCGACTGTCCGAGCACGTATGTGTTGTTACCAATTTTCATCACAGCATAGTTTTATTACTGACGTTGTTGCAGTATTTCATCTGACAACAATCATCTACATGTATGGTAGATAATTCACCTATACTCTACTTTAACCCATCTCAACATCAGGAAAAACCTCTTTTTCCCAATATAGCTAATCCAATGCAACTGAAAGCAAATATAAGTTAAAAATGACTATTGATCAAATAGCTATCTAATTTTCAGATAACAATATCCCAATGTTTATAAACTTTGATGTATCAGATGAGGTCTGACTAGGTCAGCTCCAATTGGGCTAACTTTTGATAATTTTGAGTTCAACTCTAGCTCAATAGAAATGCAATGCTAATCTAACTCCAATCTAACTCCAACATGATTTAAAAATTTTTGATGTATTGTATACTCATTGATGTTGATTGATGTTGACACTAACTGACATTCAATGATGCTAAAAATATCTAATTGATATCACTATCTGTATAACCTAGTGCCAATGCTTCTAAAGGGTATCTAGTCTCTGTGTAATAGAGAGCCGTCAAAAAAATGCATAAGTCTCAGCTGTTTATGAGATGTGTCAGCAGAGATGGTATATATGGCATATTGCTTCAGAGATACTATATGGCCTGGTGGTCTAGTGGTTAGAGCTCTGCTTGACAGTGCAGTCTGGAGACCCTGGGTTCAATTCCTGATGGTGCCAGCAATGTTTCATTTTATTTTATGATTGTTTTTGTGTACTAAAATGAATTGTAATGATGCTCATTATTGATTTGAATACTATTAATTTATATTGTGATGTCTTGTAACAAAGATCAATACAATATTGAAATCAATCAAGGAATAGTACTGGAGGAAAATTGTAGTCATTTATAGACAATTCTCTCTAAATTGGCACTAATTGTATTCTCCAAATTAGAGAAATAAAGTCCAGAATTAGGGGGGTCTAGAATATTGGAGCCTATTGGAGAAAACCAAGACAAAAATGCCAATTATATCTCATTATATCTAAATTATGTACAATTGGCAAGATTAGGAAAATGAGGTTTTTCCTGATGTAGAGAGGAAATGCCACCACTTCTATAACTGTAGGAAGCCACGGTATGACGTGCCCGAGCTTGGACATTACTTTGGCAACTTGAGGTCACGCCGGTGGACAGTATAAAAGGGCTAGCGTAGTAGTCTCTTGAAGCTAAGCCGAACTTTATAGATATGACTCAGAAGACTACTCAGTAATCAAAATACGGTAATCATCTGCATCTGACCTGTATAAGACACAAGGCGAATCTTCATGGAATGCAACATATGTGCAGAATCATTGAACCTCGCGAGACCGATACTGACCAGTAATTCTCAAAGAAGGTTAACGTTCAAGCTTTGGGACTTGAAGCTTGAAGCTTGAAGTTGCTTGCTACCGCAATCGGCGCTTACAACATCAAGTCAGTCACATGATGACCTAGGGCTCAGCTGACAGCAAGTCAGCACTAGTCAGCGCTCAAACTTTTCGAATCGGAACTGCCCTCCTCTGTAGTCTCCGTTGCTGACTATGCATAAAGTTGATGACAGTCGATCAACTCTCTATACATAGTCTGCCGGAGGTCGCGAGCCCCTTGGCGGTTGACCCCTCTTCATCCATATTAGGGAATTTTTATTCCCAAAAGAAGCAAAGACCCTCAAGAGGCCCACCGATTAGGAAGTTCGGCTAAGTCCGCAAGGTCACTCAGTACCTCTAAGTTCACGGTTGCGTGCGGTTTCGACGTTGTCTTTTGTGAGTATACACGTTCTACAGTTTTTCCGCAACTCCTGGTTGTAATAATTTTGCACATTTCGTTCGTGAACGCGTCAAACGACCAGTTGGCTTCAGGGTATTTGGGTTTGTTTGTACGCGCGTCTGACCCAAGAGACCTCACCCGCCAAAGGGCTCGCGACCGCCACAAGACTACCTCCTCTGACTCCTGAGTGTTGAAATTCCAAGCTACACGTGCTACTGAACACCGCGACTGACATATTTTTGTAACGTGTTTCAATTCTGTTTTGTCCCTCTTTCTCTTTCAAACATTTCTTATCTGATTGAAACCTTCCTATTTATCTGAATGTATCTACCCCCGCGTTACCCGTACCCCTGACTTCGGTAGATACATAAAAGTCTCTCGTTTCCGTTCCATCTCCTCAGTTGGCCTTACTCGACGCTGACTGAGGTATGTTCTACTCTTTGTATTTATGTGCTAGCTTGGCGCTTACGGACATTTGTAGTCTCGTTTACTTTATCTTACAATAGGTACTGTAGTCGAGCTTCAATCTATTTATAGTTGGCCTTACTCGACGCTGACTGAGTCTCGTTTACTTTATCTTACAATAGGTTATGGGCCCCGCCCTACCTTAAATTGCGTCAAATTTAATTTCTCCCCCACTATCCCTCACGCTCCGTGCTACCCACCATGTCAACGGAAACTTCCAGTTCCGAAAGCTTCCTCCGTGTGCCCAAACTCGAAGTCGATGGTACTAATTGGGTTACTTATCGAGACCGTCTGCTCTGGTCAGCGGACGCTCGTGGTTACCTAGGACACATTGACGGTACTACGACAAAGCCCTCCCCTGCTCCTGCCCCTGCCGACGAATCCAAACCTACACCCACCGAACTCGCAGCAATTGAAAACGCAAAGAAGCCGCTCGCCGAGTGGAAATGTGGCGAGGCCGTTGCTAAACAGCTCATTGCATCGACAATCCCCGATTCCTTGTTCATTAAGATTCATCGGCTTCCTACTGCTCGCGACATCTGGATTGCCCTAGAGAATGACTTCCAGAACAAGTCACGACGGGTGACCGTGGACCTTCGACGTCGTCTGCAGAACATGTCATGTGGCGAGAAGGATGACATCCGCGCGCATCTAGACAAGATACGCGCACTTCGGGAGGAACTTAGCACTATGGGACACACCGTCAGCGATGAAGACCTCTACAACATCATTCTTACCTCACTTCCCCAGTCATACGACACCTACATCTCCGCTATCACCGCCACGTCGCAGGTCCTACGACAGGACTTGACCGCAGACCAGTTGATGTCTGCAGTAACCGAGGAGTACGAGCGCCGTAGCTCCAAGGTTAAGGGCGGGAAGGGAGATCCCAAGGATGCCGCGTTCACGGCGAACGACAAAGGGAAGGGCAAGGGCAGGCGAAACGTCGAATGCTTCAACTGCAAGAAGCGAGGTCATTACAAGTCCGACTGTTGGGCGCCAGGCGGAGGGAAGGAAGGTCAAGGCCCAAGCAAGGGCAAGGGGAAAGGCAAGGAGAAAGAAGGAGAGAAGGCTGCTGTCGCCAAGGAAGAGAAGTCAGAGGACGCCGCGTGGATGGCCATAGCGGAGGATAACGTCCTCGACTATGTGGAGAGCGCGGGAGGTTACCGTGCAGATCCTGGTGACAAAGCCGAGTGGTTCATCGACAAAGACTATGCCGATGAAACCGATTCCCTCTTCGAGTCTTCTGACGAAGCGAGCACCCATCCGACAAGCGCGGCGGAAGGTGACTCAATGCCTGGTTTAGAAACCATTTCAGATTCATCCGCTAGCGAACGCGGAGATCTGGACAATGCCTTCGAAGACGAGCCCACCTACAATGACAAAATCAACCCTGATGATGAAGTGTACACCCTTACCTTCGATGCTGCTTTCCTGGCTAAGGAGACGACTCCGGTGCAAAAGTTTGCAACCGAACTCTACGATTCAGGCGCTACTAGGCACATGTCCCCGCACCGAAACCGATTCATCAATTTCATCGAAATCCCTCCGAGATCTATTGGCGCCGC